>VIAB01016281.1:39822-51255 GCA_009801035.1 Oophaga pumilio
TGAGAAGGTGTGTCCAAACTTTTGGTCTGTACTGTATGTGTACGGAGGGATAGGGAGTAAGAACATGTATGGAGGGGTAGTGATCTTGAATGTGTATGGAGGGGTGGTGATCATGTACGTGTATGGAGGGAAGGTGAGCATGTACGTGTATGGAGTGGTGGTGAGCATGTACGTGTATGGAAAAGTAGGGAGCATGCACGTGAATGAAGGAGTACGGAGCATGCACGTGTATGAAAGAGTAGGGAGCATGCACGTATATGGAGGGCTAGGGAGTATGTACGTGTATGTGTGAGATTACAGGCTGCGGGATGCAGTGACAGACAAGAGGCAGAGCAAGGGTTAACAGATTTATTAACAAAGATATACTCCACGCAGGGAGATAATGGGTTAAGCAGGGGGTATGGGAGGTAGTATTAGCACGGTATGGATGAGAGGTGAGATATAGGGTAAAGCAAATGTTCATGAAAGGGTTAACTTATCAATCCGCCAGCTTCCTGGCTGCAGAGTCTTGGGTTCCAACCGTGGTGCCCACGCAAGCGGCGCGTGATGACTCCGGTGTGGTCCTGAAGAAGTTGGGGGTCCGGTTCCCGACAATGGTGGTTTATCCTTGCTGTCTTAAGTGGGGTCCTGGATCCACAGTTCGTCGTACGGGATGCAGCACAGTCTGTGATACCACCGGAACATGACTCAGCTTGGCGGTGAATGCGGGTGAGGAATCACACAGTTCTAGATCAGTCACCTGGTCTACCTTAGACGGCACGCATGCAGTAATCACTGGCCCGGAGCGTAATAAACTTTCGGTCACGGAAGACAGCGGACACCCGGCTGATTGCTGTGCACAGTCAGTGTACTCGGATGCAGGGAATATACAGCTCGGGCCTGCGCTAACACGATGCTCAAAAGACGGAGCACAGACCTTTCCCTGCTGCACGCTCTGTCTTCCCGCCAAGTCTCTCCCCGCTTTCCCGCGCACAGTGTTTATAAACAAAGTCACGCCCCCTGCTGTCGAGTGCAAAGGTCAGTCCGGGTCTGAAATCCTTCCCCATGGCAACAATGGTGACAGTCCCGATCGTTCCGGAACCGACGCAAGAGAGGTACCCCTGGTCCTGTCCATCTTCTTACACTCCCCCTCTCGTTTTGCTCACCATTCCACGGGCGAGAGTTCTTGTAATACGCGTTGACATTCTCCTATTCCTTGAATGATTTGTTGCCAAATAAATTGGTCTTGATTGTATCGCTTGGGGGGTAACGTTAGTTCGTTAGGCGCGCCGTAAGTCAAAAGGAGTGGCTGAGTCAAACTGGATAGTTGAGTCAGGTTGTACAGGTGAGGGCAGGGACATGCCCATTTCCACCAGGACAGCCACTTCGGGAACTTCAGGCCCTTGTCCCTCTCTTAAATCTACAGGCGGCTGTTCAGGGCCTTCTTCTTCACAATCAGCAACAATTGGCGGGAGCAGTTTGCACCTCCTCAATTTGGTCAGGATCTCTTGAAAAACAGGGTCGTAGCATATTCTGGTGAACTATTCAGGTTGAATTTGGTAAATGGGCCCTTCGGAATTGATTCTCCGCTTCACCCGATACGGGATCTTCTCCCACCGGTACTCCAGTTTATCTCAAGGACGTTTATCCCGAACCAAGACACAGTCCCCAGCTAGGGGAGCTGTCCCTTGCAGAGGAGTTGTTTCTGGATGCTCTAATTCCTGAAATCTTGTCTGCACCAGACGGTGCAGAGTCTACAGACGATGATGATGTTCTCGGACCCAAGTGGTCTGTGGGTAGTCCTCCTCTTCCTCTCTTCTCTGTTCCTGGATGGCCGAACAGCAGGGTATGAGGAGTGTAACCGGTGGTGTGATGCATTCGGTTGTTGTACCCCCACACTAACAAGCTATAAACTAGGGCCACCGGCCTTTCGATCTTCCTCCAGCATTCTTAACATCTGAATCAGGGTGCGGTTGAACCATTCACAGGCCCCATTTCTCTGAGGGTGGTAAGGCGTTGTCCGAGATTTCTTGATCTGGTATAGACGGTGCAATTCTTCCATCACTTTCCCATGAAAATAGGCGCTTTGATCAGCGTGGATTCGCTTCGGGCAGCCATACACCTGAATGAAATTCTTGCAAATGGCATGTGCAGCGGATTCAGCAGTCTGATCAAGTGTCGGGGTCATAACGGCAAACTTTGTGAAGTGATCCGTCATCACCAGACAATGTTCATATCCTTGATGAGCTGGGCCAATTGTCAGATAGTCTATCATCAGTACTTCCAGAGGAGCAGAAGTCACGATGGTTTGCGTGGGAGCTCTCTGCTGTGGCGGATTTGCTAATTTGCAGCTTCTACATAGCCGTCAGGTCTTTTCCACCACAGCCTTCAGCCGAGGATGATAAAATAATCTTTGCAGCCACTGAAAGGTCTTCTCCTGACTAAAGTGGGCTCCTCTTTCATGCGCTTCTGTGGCCACCTTGGATAGCAGCGCCTCAGGGATCAACACCAGCCAGGTGACACCTAGCTCCTGCTGAAGTTGGACCTTCCGATACAGTAATCCATTCCTCAGTTGGAGCCCTTTCCACCGCCGAAGGATCTGCAGAGTCCTCGGGGACAGGGCGTCTCTCTCTCTCTCTGACTGTGAAGTTGCTTTAACTTTACCCACTATCTCATTTGAGCAAGTTCCCCATCTTCTTGCTGTAACCGGACTCACTCATCACGGGACCGTCCCAATATGTATTCTCGGGACACTACCTGCACCTGCTCCTGCGTAGCTGCCACCGTCCTGGCAGAATCCCGGAACTCAGGGACCTCTCCAGCTTCCAGTTCTTCATCTCGGTTGGGCCCAGGTTTCCCATGTCTCATTCTGGACAAAGGCATCAGTATGAGTATTCTCAGCTCCTCTCTTGTAGGCGATTTTATATCGAAACTTCACCATCCGAGCCACCCAGCGCTGCTCCAGGGCCCCTAGTTTTGCATTTTTCAGATGGGCTAAAGGGTTATTGCCAGTGCGTACCAGAACTTCGGAACCAGACAGAGTATTTGGCAAACTTCTCCCTCATGGCCCACACTAATGCCAACAGCTCTAATTTGAATGAACTGTAATTGTTTGGATTCCTTTCAGAGTCATGGAGAGACCAACTTGTGTAGGCGATTACACGTTCTTTTAAATCCTGGATCTGGGACAGCACAACTCCAAGTCCATGCAGGCTTCCATCAGTGTGGAGAATAAATGGTTGTGAGAAGTCGGCATAGTCTAACACTGGCGCTTCAGTCAAAGCCACCTTCAGAGCTCAAAATGCTTTCTCCTGGTGTTCTACCCACAGAATAGTTCTGTTCCTCGCGCCAGACGGCACCCCCTTCAAAAGTTCTAACAGCGGGTTCACTATGCGAGTAAAATTCTTCACGAATCGCATATAATACCCGATAAGCCCCAAGAAAGCCCGTACATCCTTCACGGTCTTCGGGGTAGGCCAATCCTGTACTGCAGCAATTTTCTCACAGGACGGTCTTACTCCTTCAGCAGAGATGACATGTCCCAAGTACTCCTGGGTGGGAGCGTGATATTCCTTTCTCCCAAATTAACACATCGTACTGGGACCGTTCCGTCATGTACAGTGGCTAACGTCCGCGCAACAAGGAGCCCTGGAGGTAGTTGCTCCATAGTAGCTGGCTCTATCTGTATCTCAACTCCTTCCAGAGGGGTACAAGCCCGGACGGGCAGGGTAAGCACCGTTTGTCCCGATGGCAAAACAAGATTGTCAGAGGCTGAAACGATCACTTTTCCCAGCGTACTGGAGATCTCTTGGGCTTGAGCCGTACTGATTAGCTGTTGAAACACTCTCCTTTGGGGAATGTGAGGGCTCCACTGTTTCAGGAACACATCTGGAGACTCATTGATGAGAAGACTCCCAAATTCCTTCAGCACGTTCATCCCTAGAGTGACAGTATGTCCGTTACCCACGTCTCCAACGGTCAGTACCACTCCCTTCCGACCCAGGTCTTTACCGCAGATGGTTATTTGCATCCAGACCACCCCTGCGACCGGGATGGGCAAGTGGTTTGCAGCCATCAACTTTATCACTGGACCCCATTCAGGCCGCATTGTCTCAGTAAAGTGTCATCAGAAGTAGGTTTCAGGCATTGTGGTCACCTGCGAGCAATGTCTACCAAACTGCGTACAATCAAACCATCCATTTCGGCCCAGACGAGGGGGCACATGGAAACTAGATTTGTGGGACTTCTGATACTACTTCTTGACTGTTCAGGCTTCGGGCGGTGTCCCTCAGGCTCGGAGCATTCTAGTTTAAAGGACAGCGTTGAAAGGGCCTACTCCGTCGTGCGCACCCTCGAGCCAAATGTCCAGTTTCACCACAGTTATAACATGTGGGGGGTACTTCTCGGCGGAACATTCTTGTTTCGTGATGAGGTTCAGGGCCATTTCTGCTCCAGGCGGATTTGAAGAAACTGCTGGTTTCCTTTTTGAATCAGCCAACTCTTCCCGTATATCCTAATTTCCTTCTGCAACTCTTCCACCCATCATGGTTCGGTGGCCATTGTCACAGATACCCCTCCGCTCTGGACCTTCCCCGCCAGGACTGTCAATATTTGCAGATGACACTAAACTCTGCAGGGTAATAAATACAGAGGAGGATAATTTTATATTACAGGAGGATTTATGTAAACTAGAAGCTTGGGCTGATAAATGGCAAATGAGCTTTAATGGGGATAAATGTAAGGTCATGCACTTGGGTAGAACAAATAAGATGTATAATTATGTGCTTAATTGTAAAACACTGGGCAAAACTGTCACTGAAAAAGACCTGGGTGTATGGGTGCACGACAAACTCACATTTAGTGGCCAGTGTCAGGCAGCTGCTGCCAAGGCAAATAAAATAATGGGATGCATTAAAAGAGGCATAGATGCTCATGAGGAGAACATAATTTTACCTCTATACAAGTCACTGGTGCGACCACACTTAGAATACTGTGTGTAGTTCTGGTCTCCGGTGTATAATAAAGACATAGCTGAACTGGAGCAGGTGCAGAGAAGAGCGATGAAGGTTATTAGAGAACTGGGGGGTCTGCAATACCAAGACAGGTTATTACACTTGGGGTCACTTAGTTTGGAAAAACGAAGGCTTAGGGGTGATCTTATTACAATGTATAAATATATGAGGGGACAGTACAAAGACCTTTCTAATGATCTTTTTACTCTTAGACCTGTGACGGGGACAAGGGGGCATCCTCTACGTCTGGAGGAAAAAAGGTTTAGTCATAATCACAGATGCAGATTCTTTACTGTAAGAGCAGTGAGACTATGGAACTCTCTGCCGTCTAATGTTGTAATGAGTGATTCCCTACTAAAATTTAAGAAGGGACTGGATGCCTTTCTTGAAAAGTATAATATTACAGGCTATATTCACTAGTTTCCTAGATATTGCGTTGATCCAGGGAGCTAGTCTGATTGCCATATGTGGAGTCGGGAAGGAATTTTTTTTCCCAATGTGAAGCTTACTGTTTGCCACTTGGGTTTTTTTTTTGCCTTCCTATGGATCAACATGTTAGGATAGGATATGGGTTGAACTAGGTGGACTTAAAGTCTTCCTTCAACCTTAATAACTATGTTACTATGTTACCCTTGCTCTTGCTCACTTGTGGGCGCTTCGCTACCCACCTCAGAAAAGGTCATGCGTGAATTAACCCACAAGCGCTCCCGCAAAGCATGTTTTAACAGCACGACTCTTAAGCCTGTCACCAACTGGTCCAGCAGCACTATGTTAGTAGACCCTACACCTGTGCCGTCTTTTCTAGTAATGGCAGTATGGATCTCCTGTAGTGCATTCATGTACTGGGTCACCGTCTCTCCCTCCCTTTGAACCTGGCAAAATAAGTGCATACATAACTCCCCTACATCCGTGGGGTCTCCATGGGTTTCCTCCAATATTTATAACACCTTGTTAAAGGTGTCTCGTTCCCAGGGGGGTCTAGCAACCTCCACTTCTAATGCAGGGGTCATGGGGTACATCCTCATAATCCTCCTGATCTGCTCAGTCCAGCTTCATAGCATAGTATTGTTCCCAGTAAATTTTGGAAGGTTGTTCAACATCGCCCCCAGGGATATACTGGACCAAGAGCCCACCTAACTGCTTGGTCTTCCACCTCTGTGCCATTGGACTGCATCCTGCCGTCTACGCCAAGTGTGAGATTGCAGGTTGCGGGATGCAGTGACGGACAGGTGGTGGTGGTGGGTTAACAGATTTATTAATTGAGATATACTCCACCCAGGGAGATAATGGGTTAAGCAGGGGGTATGGGAGGTAGTATTAGCACGGAATGGATGAGAGGTGAGGCATAAGGTAAAGCAAATGTTCATGAAAGGGTTAACTTATCAGTCTGCCGGCTTCCAGGCTGCGGAGTCTTCGGTTTCAGCGGTGGCGTCCACACAAGCGGCGCGTGATGACTCCGGTGTGGTCCTGAAGAAATTGGGGGTCCAATTCCTGACGATGGCGGTGTATCCTTGCTGTCTTAGCGGGGTCCTTGATCCACAGTTCATCGTACAGGATGCAGCACAGTCTGTGATACCGCCAGAATGTGACTCAGCTTGGCGGTGAATGTTGGTGAGGAATCACACAGTCCTAGATCAGTCAACTGATCAGTCACCTTGATTCCTGTGCACAGTCGGTGTATCCGGATGCAGGGAATATACAGCGCGGTCCTTGCGCTAACTCGATGCTCAAAAGACGGAGCACAGACCTTCCCCTGCTGTGCGCTCTGCCTTCCCGCCAAGTCTCTCCCCACTTTCCAGCGCAAAAAAGTCATGCCCCCTGCTGTCGAGTGCAAAGGTCGGTCGGGGTCAGAAAGCCTTCCCCCTGGCAACATTGGTGACAGCCCCGACAGTTCCGGAACCAACGCAAGAGAGGTACCCCCAGTTCGGTTCATCTTCTTACATATGGAAGGGTAAGGAGCATGTATGTGTATGGAGTGGTAGGAAGCATGTACGTGTATGGAGGTGTAGGGAGTATGTTTGTGTATGGAGGAGTAGGGAGCATGTATGTGTATGGATGGTTAGGGAGCATGTATGTGTATGGATGGGTAGGAAGCATGTACGTATATGCAGGTGTAGGGAGCATGTACATGTATGGAAGAGTAGGGAGCATGTACGTGTATGGAGGAGTAGAGAGCATGTATGTGATTGGAGGGGTAGGGGGCTCCTACATGTATGGAGGAGTAGGGAGCATGCAAGTGTATGGAGGAGCAGGGAGCATGCATGTATATGAAGGGGTAGGGAGCATGTACATGTATGAAGAGGCAGGGAGCATGTACGTGAATGGAGGGGTAGGGAGCATGTACATGTATAGAGGGGTAGGGAGCATGTATGTGTATGGAGGGGTAGGGATCATGTATGTGTATGGAGGACTCCTTTATCTCCCTCCAGACTCCTCTGTCCTCCTCCCTCTGGACTACTCTGTCCTCCTTCTCCTCCCTCTGGACTCTTCTGCCCTACTCCCTCCAGACTCATCTGTACTCCTCCCTTTGGACTCCTTTGTCCACCTCCTCTCTCCTGACTCCTTTGTCCTTCTCCCTCCAGACTCCTCTGTCCTCCTCCCTCTGGACTCCTCTGTCTTCCTCATTCTGGACTCATCTGTCCTCCTCCCTCTGAACTCCTCTGTCCTCATCCACCTAGATTCCTCTGTCTTCCTCTCTCCATACTACTCTGTCCTCTTCCTCCTCACTGCGGACTCCTTTGTTCTCTTCCTCCTCCCTCCAAACTTCTTTGTCCTCCTGCATCTGTACTCCTCTGACCTCCTCCATCCGGACTCCTCTGACCTCCTTCCAGACTTCTCTGACCTCCTCCCTCCAGACTCCTCTGACCTCCTCCCTCTGGACTCCTCTGTCTTCCTCCCTCTAGACTCCTCCTCCCTCTGGACTCCTCTGTCCTCTTCCCTCTGGACTCCTCTGTCCTTCCTCCTCCTGCACTAGCAGAGGCATATTTCCATGGGAGCACAAGTATCTATGATGTCCATTATGTTCCAGCATCAAGACAGATTTCGCTAAGATGTGTATCCTCTGGGGGTAACGCTCCGACTCACAGGCTCTAGGAAAAGACTACTAGGGCAGTTGTGGTACATACAGTAAGTCCTGGACCCTGGATTCCCACCACTGTCCCTGATCTGGTCTCTCTGAGGATGATGTGACTGTAGTCCTGCTGGATGATTGGGTGTGATCCATTTTGCTTTGTTTCTCGCTGTCCTCTCTGTTTATCATGACGGTGCAGCAGTGATTTATCCTCCGTGCTTCATGTCGCTGCTCGTAATTTCCATAGTAGATATGTCATCTGCATGGAGGACACAGCATGGTGTCCTGTTACTGCAGGGGAGAGCCACTGCCTGTGGCGGGTGACAGCAGGGTGAGTTTGCCACTAGCACAATGTCGGACGCTTCGCTGCTTTTGGCCTATTGATTTTTCCATCTCGGTGATAATCACTGGCGACACACGGAATTATTGATACAACTGCTGGAGTAAAGTGGAGGCTGATGCTGTACTGTGTCCACCCTCACCAGTGCATCAAAGGGTCAGGGATGATGGGAGTAGTGATACCCTGTGTGATAGGAGACTAAATTGAGAGCCCGGGGTCAGGGATGATGGGAGTAGTGATACACTATGTGATAGGAGATTAGATTGTGATCTCCAGGGTCAGGGATGATGGGAGTAGTGATACATTGTATGATAGGACTTTGGATTGTGAGCTCCGGGGTCAGGGATGATGGGAGTAATGATACATTGTGTGATAATAGATTAGATTGTGAGCTCTGGGGTCAGGGATGATGGGAGTAGTGATACATTGTATGATAGGACATTAGATTGTGATCTCCAGGGTCATGGATGATGGGTGTGATTGTACTCTGCAGTGGCCCAGTGACAGCTGAGCCTCCTAATGATGAGGAGCTGGATAGTGTCAGGTAATCCCTGGACTCCTTGCCTGGAGAGAAGATGGAGCATCCTGTCAGTGCTCAGTAATGGATGATCTCCCTGCCTGCTCTGCACAACCCCCAATAAATCACCCCTGAAAGGGCAACTCTGACGTCACAGTCCTCAACTGCTGCTGTGATCCAGCGCTTCCGCCAGCAGCTCACAATCTACTGCATGTGTCATCGCCATGTCCAGGGCTGGGTGCCATGCTGGTCTCTGAGCTCCTATCTTGTCTTCATCAGCAGTCAACGTATTTCACAGAGACTGAGCCTGAACCCGATGCGTATATTGTCCCTCAGAGCTTTGCCTTTAGTCCTGGCAGGTGGAATCCCCATTTCCCCTGAGCGCAGCCTTTGTTTCTGCAGGTAGGTTTTCCCACATGAGCCCAGTCTTGGTCCATTCAGGTAGGTAGGATTTCCCTCTCAGCCCAGTATTTAGTTCTGGCAGGTAGAATCCCCTTTTCCCCTGAGCCCAGTCTTGGTCCATTTAGGTAGGTAGGATTTCCCCCTGAGCCCAGTATTTAGCCCTGGCAGGTAGAATCCCCATTTCCCCTGACTTCAGTCTTTGTTCCTACAGGTAGGTTTCCCCACCAGAGCCCAGTCTTGGTCCATTCAGGGAGTTAGGATTCCCCACTTAGCCCAATATTTAGTCCCGGCAGGTAGAATCCCTTTTTCCCCTGAGCCCAGTCTTGGTCAGTTCAGGAAGGTCGGATTCCCCACTCAGCCCAGTATTTAGTCCCGGCAGGTAGAATCTCCTTTTCTCCTGAGCCCAGTCTTTGTTCCCGCAGGTAGGTTTCATCACCTGAGCACAGTCTTGGTCTATTTAGGTAGGCAGGATCTCCCCCTCAGCCCAGTATTTAGTCCTGGCAGGTAGAATCCCCATTTCCCCTGAGCGCAGTCTTTGTTCGCGCAGGTAGATTTCATCACCTGAGCCCGGTCTTGATCCGTTCAGGTAGGTAGGATTTCCCCCTGAGCCCAGTATTTAGTCCTGGCAGGTAGAATCCCCTTTTCCCCTGAGCCCAGTCTTGGCCCGTTTAGGTAGGTAGGATTTCCCCTGAGCCCAGTATTTAGCCCTGACAGGTAGAATCCCCATTTCCCCTGACTTCAGTCTTTGTTCCCGCAGGTAGGTTTCATCACCTGAGCACAGTCTTGGTCTATTTAGGTAGGCAGGATCTCCCCCTCAGCCCAGTATTTAGTCCTGGCAGGTAAAATCCCCATTTCCCCCGAGCGCAGTCTTTGTTCCCACAGGAAGATTTCCCCACCTAAGCCCAGTCTTGGTCCGTTCAAGTTGGTAGGTTTTCCCCCTGAGCCCAGCATTCAGTCCCAGCAGGTAGAATCCCCAATTCCCCTGAGGGCAGTATTTGTTCCTTAAGTTAAGTTTCATCACCTGAGCCCAGTCTTGGTCCGTTAAGGTAGGTAGGATTTCCCCCTGAGCCCAGTATTTAGTCCTGGCAGGTATAATCCCCTTTTCCCCTGAGCACGGTCTTTGTTCCTGTAGGTAGGTTTCATTACCTGAGCACAGTCTTGGTCCATTCAGGAAGGTAGGATTTCCCCCTCAGCCTAGTATTTAGTCTCAGCAGGTAGAATCCCCATTTCCCCTGACTTCAGTCTTTGTTCCCACAGGTAGGTTTCTCCACCTGAGCCCAGTCTTGGTCCATTTAGGTAAGTAGGATTTCCCCCTGAGCCCAGTATTTAGTCCTGGCAGGTAGAATCCTCATTTTCACTGAGCGCAGTCTTTGTTCCCACAGGTAGAATTGCCCACCAGAGCCCAGTCTTAGTCCGTTTAGGTAGGTAAGATTTCCCCCTCTGCTCAGTATTTAGTCCTGGTAGGTAGAATCCCCTTTTCTCCTGAGTGCAGTCTTTGTTCCCCCACCTGAGCCTAGTCTTGGTCCATTCAGGTAGGTAGAATTTCCCGCTGAGCCCAGTAGTTAGTACCGGCAGGTAGAATCCCCAATTCCCCTGAGCGCAGTGTTTGTTCCCGCAGGTAGGTTTCATTACCTGAGCCCAGTCTTGGTCCGTTCAGGTAGGTATTATTTCCCCCTCAGCCCATTATTTAGTCTCGGTAGGTAGAATACCCATTTCTCCTGACTTCAGTCTTTGTTCCCACAGTTAGGTTTCGTCACGTGAGCCCAGTCTTGGTCCATTCAGATAGGTAGGATTTCCTCCTGAGCATAGTATTTAGACCTGTCAGGTAGAATCCTCATCCTGAGCGCAGTCTTTGTTCCTGCAGGTAGGTTTCATCACTTGAGCCCAGTCTTGGTCCGTTCAGGTAGGTAGAATCCACATTTCCCCTGAGCCGTTTTTGTTCCTGCAGGTAGGTTCCATCACCTGAGCCCAGTTGTCACGTCTCCATCAGAATCTGCTCTTACGACTTTTGCTTCTGTCACAAAGCACCACTATGTTAACTCTGTGCGTGTCGCTGGTGACCGTGTCCGGTAGTTGTTCTATTTCTTGTTTATGCCTCTGACACGATTGTGGT
>VIAB01016282.1:35086-48305 GCA_009801035.1 Oophaga pumilio
TCTGCTCAGAACTCATCCCAAACCAATTCACAACAATCTCCCCTGAAAATGAAAGGATTGGACATGTTCGTGTTGAAATTTAACAGCCCAATACTTATTTGCTCCAGTATCTGGCCTTTGGAGAAAGCCAGGAAGTACATCCGTCATTGATCTACTTTGTATGTGTGGCACCCCTGAGGGTTCAGTCGCCACAGAGGTACTGCATCTCATCCAGAGGTGTGGTACCCCACTCTCAGGTAAGGAGGGAGCACCACCCAGGGCTCTAACACCTGCACCCAACGGAGACTATTGCAGCAGGGTACCCTGGACGTACCCTAAGGGAGGATGGTCTCATCCCAGGCTGGGTAGTAAAGGGTGTTGGGGAAGTGGGTAGAGAAGGTAGAAAGAGAGAGGAGGAGCTAACAGAGCAGGAAAGAACAGTGCAGAGAGAGTGAGTCAGGCGTCAGGAGAAAGTGAAAGTAAGCAGACGTGCTGTGAGGCAACTCCCTGTCAGGAGGAGTTGCAGAGAGAAAGCTGAAAGGGAGAGACAGAAGGAAGCTCACAGAAGGCAGAAGGGGCCCTTGGGTTACGGGACATGCGGAAGCCACCTGTGGGACACGTATCCAGTATTGGAGGGACCAGGTCATAGTGGGGTATCGGCCCCCGAGACTAGAGGAGAAATCACTAGACTCAGCTAGCAAGCTGGAGGCAGGGGCACCTCTAGGTGCTTCAGCTACAGCCACAGTTATCTTTGCCGAAAAGGCAGCCATAAAGGAGCTAGGGAATGCAGAGAGAACGTCACCCGACAAGGTCCGCGGCTGCTGGCTTGGGACATTGACTGTGAGGTGTTGGGCAGGAAGGGCAGAAAGCCAGCACAGTGAGACGGCCAGGAGAGGTACATACAGAGAGGAGTCCTGGAAAGGTGTATTCCAATCTACCTGGGAGTTTGCTGGACCCCTCACCTGGAGGACACGGCACCAAGCGGGCACCTGTGTACACAAGAACTGTGAGTAAACCTTTAGAAGATGCACCCTGCTGTGTCTTCTGAATCATTCCTGCATCACATGCCCTGCACCACATCTACCATCATCACCTTTAACATCTATACCTTAACTGCCCTGGGATTCAGCTCTACCTGTGGAGACCTAAACCATCTCTGTTGCCCTGTCACCATCCCAGAGGATCTGAATCTGAACCGTCAGCTAACATCTTTATTGCCGAGTACCACAGGTGGCGTCACAAACACTTTATTACAAACTCTTTATTATCCTATTTCATCATATCCACTTTTTATTGGACGCCCAGGGCCACGGACTGGGTCAATGCTGCCGCTTTGACACTTCCCGTTTAAGAAGCAGCCCGGTACCGAGTATCCCCACTGTCTTGGTGGGCGATCCATTTGGCCACATATATACAACTTTTAGTCAAAAAGTCTAAATGTAAGGCCTCTGATTTAGCTTATTTGATCTTCCTATTTAATACAATATTGGTTGTAGCTACCTTCATAGGAAAGAAATATCATCCAGAATTATTTCACTTAAAAATGTACAAGTCTTTCTTTTAAGACTCAGAATCAATCTTTATAATTTCCAAAATAGTATCTTGTTAACATTTTGTAAAGAAATATAACTAAAAGCTTCCATATTGCTTGAAAAAAATCAGCATAAGTGAGACATAAGCTACAATTTCAATACCAGAATGCTGACCTACACAATTCATTAAAGACGAAAGTCATTTAAACAACCTTTCATTTCTCAAGAGGAAGGTCCATATGGAACCGACATGTACATTGCAATTTATAGCAAATAACAACTACTTAACAAATGTACACTGCACCACTGACTACTTCCACGTAAATATAAATGAAGTTAGCTTTCCATAAATCACTCACTATTAGGAGTAAATAGGCATTAATGATTAATAGTCCGCACTGTATTGTAATGAATGCTGCCGCTGTAAATTATGATGTAAGGCTCTTTGGGAAGTGAAACACAACATCTTCTGTCTCTTCCACTTTTAATTGGCATGTAAGATGTAGACAATAATGTAAAGCAGGAGTCAAGTCGATCTTAAAAACACATCAGTCATTCTTGGCAGTGTCTCTGCCTATTCTTAGCACAATTGATTTTGCTTTTCTAAAGTTTATGTCTTATATCCTCGCTGGCAGCATGAAGGTGTTTTCAATTACAACATTTTCCAGCTTTTACTAATTCAACCACATATTATAAATTTGGTTATTATTGGAAAGTGGCTAACATTTTATAATGTTCTCGTGTTTGTAAATATATGGGGTACACTTATTTGTTAAAAGTAGTCGGCAACCTCCTTCTTAAATGCTGTATTGACCCAAGTAAAATCAAAAACCTTTACACTCAGCTCTCACACTGGCGCTGCTTCAGTGCTGACAGGCTCACTAGACATTGTTGTGTCGCATGAGCACTGCAGACGATCAGTGGCCGCTAATCGACTACCTTGCTTATACTTTCCTCAGATGAAGCTTGAGCGTAAAGGAAAGGAGAGAGCACTGCAGCCCATTAGCAGCTTCTGATTGGATGCAGCACTCACGTGACATAGTATAAATATACCGCTTGAATGGCACCGGTGTGGTGGGTGAGTATATGTTTTTTTAAATGATACTCAGAATAATATAGCTTTTAAGTAAACATTGTCTAATTTTTAAAACTATGATCTGAAGGAGTCTTTTAGACTTCACGTTAGTTTTGTAATATAACAAAAAAAGTAATAAGGCACAGTATATTTTGCAATAAAAATGCATTTGGTAAATACAAAATATGGTAAAAAAATGATACGTCAAAAAAAGTTTATATGTAAGAGACGATATTTTGAGTTGGGAAGGAAATTTTTCTTTTAGATGAAGAAAATTGGCTTTGGCTTCATGCGGCCTTTTACCTTATTTTGAATCATCACTGCAAGATATCATTAAGTGAATCAATTTGCTATGAATCAAATTTATTCAAAATTTTCCAAAGATTAGTTAAAACGTCCCTCAAAATTTCAGATTTTGATGAAGCTAAAAATTTTGATATTCAATTTGCAAGAATCCATTAAATCGAGACCAGTCACTAACTTGTTTTGTGCACCTTGATCATCTGTACTTACACTGTCGCAGCTTCCCAATTCTCTGCACATGAGCCCTGATGTCACGACACAGCTGTCGAGTGACCCAGGACCAGGGGCTCCTTCCCTGTCCCTAACAGTAGGGGGCTCCCTAGCTCACCCTGCCCCCGGTATACATCAGATGGCGAAGATGACTACACCTCTGCCCTTGCCTTATCTCCTGAATTAGCCCTTAGTCTGTTCTCTTCCCCCACCCAGGGAAGAGGGGGCGCTACTGTGCACTATAGTATACCAACCCGGCAAACAAGGCAACACAGACAAGGGTTAGCAGAAAACTCCAGGCATAAAAAATATTCACTCACATATAATAGGGAAATGTACCAGGGTGTGAAGATAGGGGAATAAACCAAAATAGAGAAGAATAGGGAATTACCACTCATATAAACCAAACAACAGTCACATATAACTCCTCCAACTCTCCTCATATGAACTCCTCTCCTACCGTTAGCCATGCAGTAAATGCTAGCTCTTACAAAGATTTGTATCAGAGCCCAGATTATAGAGGGAAAGGAGTGGCTAACTGAACTCAGCTGTGAGCACAGGGATTTCCAACATGGCCGATTAACCCCTGGTCTGCCAGAAGAAATAAACATTTAAAATGAAGGAGAAGTTCTTCTTCTCAGTGCCAGAGTAGGAGCAATCAGACGCTGCGGTCTTCTGGCTCCACACTGTCACGGTAACCCTGTGACACCTGAGCTCCGGAAGGGACAGCCAAAAGATCTGGTCATGTTGGGTTGCCCCAAGTGACCGCTTGATGCAAATCACAGGTCTCAGTGAAAGAAGGAATTGCTAGAAGTAACAAAGACTGATGCGGAGGACTGGGGAGATGCAACAGGTAAGGATAGGTGATGGATGGGCCTAACACGGGTGAGTAAAAAGTAATTTTTTTAACCCCTTTTCTCTCCATTTATTGTGATTTTGGAACTATAGAGACCTTAGTGCATAATGCATGAATTTTAGGGCAACAAGCAAATTGGATTAATTTTATTCGGGACAAATTGAATCTTGTGTTCAAAACTAGAATTTTGGGAATTTCTATGTAAAGTAAGTCTTTTTTGGCTTTTCTTATCATGTTAAAAAATTATTTGACACAAAATACTATTCCCTAAAAAGATGCTACTCCATATGATTCTGCACCATAAAATGGTATTCTATTTTACAAACTGTATCCTTTGTCACAAAATGGTATTCCATTCAAAATTGTTTTCTGCAGAATAGAATCCTACTTGTATCACAAATATTATTTGGTGTGAAAAAAATAACCTCAAGTTGATAGTTATATTTGCTATTGCAAAAGAAAAAAATTCTTGATAAACATTGTAAAAAATATCAGTCAAAAACTGAAAGCGCATTTACACTGGCTGATAGTCCATCAGATTCTAATGTTAACCCATCGTTCATCATAATTGTGTTATGTGAATTGGTTGAGGGAATGAATGATGTCTACAAAAACGGTCATTTGACTGGTAAAAAGGAGGAGTGCAAATACTAATTCTATATCGGTATGGCTTTCACTGATTGGTTGATTGTGTTCTGAGATAATGCTTCCGTAGCAGTTGGAGCATTGGAACGAATATATTTTTGTGTTGTATTGTTCAGCATTATTATTGCAAATTCTACGGTCCATATAAAATCATGAAATTATAGAACATTTTAATTTGATTAAATATTTTTTGTACATTATACATGGAAATGATTGGACAATACTTTATGAATTAATCTATTTGAAATATATAGTAGAACTTATGGGATTTGAACTCTGAACACACCTGCGCTTTATTTTATCTGCTTGTGTGAACACTGCACAATGTTCGATGCCACGATGTAATGATCGCTGTTCAGCCATTTCATTCACGACTCTTATCCTGTATAAACACTTGTCGACATTGTTTGCTTGTCGTGAGTTACGATATCATCGTTCATCGTTCATCCTCGTGTAAACTAACTATTGAAATCAAATTCAAGCAAAGTCCAATAGGTCAATAGGTAACAGATGATCGCAAAGGTAGATATGTTTTAACTCACTTGAGTCACTTTAGCTCTGTACAAAGAAAGACAATACAAACAGCACAACATGCTTAAAAAGAGAAGTTTGAGTTAACACCTCACACGGGACCTTCATCCCTTTAAGGGTATGCCACACTAAGACGCAGTAGCGATCTCGTTAGCGACTTAGCTGTGTGTGACATGTAGCAGCGATGTGGCCCCTGCTGCCATGTCGTTGATCGCTTATGAACGTTCTGAGCCGTTTTTTGGTTGTTGGTGTCCCGCTAGTGAGCCTGAATCGCAGAGTGTGACACCCTTTATGAACGACTTCACCAGCGTCGCAGGTGGGACTAGGTTTTCTCAACGACCGCAGAGGTCGTTATACAGATCGCTGATGAGATGTGTTTGGAATCACAGATCGCTGATGAGTTGTGTTTGGAATCTAACAGCTAAGTCACTAACGAGATCGCTACTGCGTCATAAATGGTGACGCAGTTGCGATCTCGTTACCGATCTCGCTTAGTGTGGCATACCCTTTAGACTTCAACATAGTGTATCCAGAGATCAAGAGAAGAGGCAGCACTCTTTGACAGCACTTTAGTCTTGGGAATTCTTAATATAATTCACTCTCTCAATTTTCCCAGACAAATGAACAATGGGCTTGACAGACTGGTTTACCAACCTTTCCAGACTTAAGTGCTCTCAAATCCATTTACTAGGGTAGCTTGGCCAATGATTCAGTACTATATTGATACTGTCAGGTTGCCAGTGCCATCATTTCATTTTTATGGCTACATAAAACAGTATACATCAACTCAAAGACTGGGCGGGCCACCAGAAAGTCAGTGCTGAATTTGCAGGAAGAAGAAAGGGTGAATACATTTTCATTATTTACTTTACCACATTTGCAGCTGTTTTTAAATGTTTATTTTAGGTTGCTTACCCCTTTTCTTCTTAACTAGATTAGACCATCACAGTTATTAACATGCTCCGTTCACTATTGTGTATTGGAAATACCAGTTGGTCATCATAGTTCTTTTAAATGGGCTTCTAATAGTTCTATTAATGGAGTCATTTCAAGACCTTTCTATGGTCATTAGTAGAGATGAGTGGATCGATCCCCGAAGGATTGATTTCGAGTCAAATTTCCTGAAATTGGCTGTATCATGCAAATTCAACATTTTGAGATATGTGGTTTGCAAAAAAATGCTCTGCAACTATGACATCTACCGGACCATTTTACCTTGTACAGTGGTGGTCAGTACCTGGGCCATCACAGATTAGTGGTTTCCATCAGAGCACAGTGTGTAAAGCAGAGCCGTTTTCCTTCTCCAGTATCTCTGGGTAAGTCTCTTTTTCCTATAAAGTGTAAAAATTGATTGTCCGCAAGGTTCTCTCTCTCGCTCCTATAGAGTGTAAGCTCCTATGGTCAGCAGAGTCCTACCGCTCTGACTCCTCTAAAGTGTAAACTCTTACGGTCTGCAGGGATCTCTCTCTCTTCTCTTCCCAACATGTATTTTCTGAGTAATTACATGCTTTCTAGTATTGAGATTTGCACAAATTTATTTGAAGCAAAACAAATTTTGGGAGAAAATTTAGTGAATTCAAATTATAAAAGATCCGCTCATCTCTAGTCATTAGTCATTTGCATGAAGACAGAAGAAATACAATTCCATTTCTCTCAGACATAATAATAATCAGTTCATCTATAGCAGGAGGAAAACTGGAGCCATAAAAATGATAATTTCTCTTAAAAACCCCTTTTATTTATTTTTAATGCACACTAATTCCTTATTGTCTCCAAAAATTGGCGGTGTTGGTGTCAATTTCTCCTGATATCCAGGTATGCAGACAGCTACAGTATATTTAGCTTTTTCACTCTAATAAGAGCGGGATGCATCTACTTATATGAAATTCCTCTCTAATGGCAGTATCCTCTGGTATTGTGACAAGTTAATGGTGTGGAGAATCAGTGCTTTGAACTGGAGAAATACCTAATTAAGTAAATAGCAAAATTGCTGAGATGTACGTACTACTTTTTTCAGACAGTGATAGTAGGTAGATGCAAAATAGTAATCAGCAGTAATAACCATTCAAACGCAGCAGGGGAGCAAATGTAGCCGACCCATGAATGAAGCAATCGGTCTAAAAGACTCAAATTTATAACTTTCCCGCTGTGTTGCTGTACAATATGTCCTTAAAGAAATTAAAATAAAAGTATCTTATATCTATCCTAATGTAGAGATATTAACTCTGAACATTTAAGAAACTGAAGTCAGAGCTCTCTACAGTCCTAATATTGTGACAGCTGTATGAGGCTTCCTGCTCCTGAACTGAGACATATCACTGTCTGGGGAGACTAGGAATGTCCACCATGCTGCTGCCTTACTTCATGCTGGATGTACTTATGTATGAAAAGATGTAAGATGGATTCCTGTGTAATATAGAGAATCAGAAAAAGGCTAGAAACAAAATCTTGATACAGCCGTCTCCTCCATGTGCTTGTGGCCATGGATATTTATAGACAGTATGTGGTGACAGACTCATATTAACCTTTATAGGCAGCTGATTCCTCTATTAACCCCTTCACGACATGTGCCGTACTTGGAATTTGTTTCCTGTTTTTGAGTATACAACATGGTAAAACCAATGGTGTCATTCAAAATAACAACTTGTCCCGCAAAAAACAAACCCTCACATGGCCATATTTACAGAAAAATAAAAAAGTTATGGCTCTGGGAAGAAGGGGAGCAAAAAACAGAAACGGAAAACCGAAAAAGGTCTCCGTCATGAAGGGGTTAAGAAGAGTAATGCTTTACAAATAGCTATGTTTCCGTATTTCCGACTAATCCCTTAGAAGCAACTCCTCTTTTCTCTGGGCTGCATAAATCTCAAGGACATCTAATTATATGGCAGATATATTCCAATATTCTTCTTGTAGTAAAGGTGGGAGGTGAAGAACCTTCTCAGCTAATTGTGCTTTGCTGATTTCCTTCCTACTGAGATCAATTTCTGCAACCCCCATAAAATGACTAGAGAGACTCATATGCAAATTGCCTCTTCAAACAAAGAGGACTTGTACTCTATAGCGCCACCTATTGGAAGTAGCGATCCTACAAGTCACAATCAACCCTTTAACGAGTCTTGTAATATGACTTAGGATAAAAGCCAAATCAGAATCTCCATTTGCAGAGACTCATGCATGCGCTGTCCCCTTGTATATCCATTCAAGCAGTCAAAAACTATAAATGTACTTTATACTGCTGGGGACTGAGCTGCACTGTACACTAGTCGTACAGATGAGTCTCCCAGCCCACTGACAGGGACTAACAGGCCTCTGCTTATTTCCAGTAGATGATCATGGGGGGGAAAGAAGCCTCCGGGGAGCCGCCTGTACGAGTAATCAATAGCACAGTTCGATCCCCAGCAGCTATTAAAAGCAGAGTCAAACAAAGCTGTGATTGTACAGCCAGTGGCTCATACATGATGCCCACAATATATAGGCAGCATGTTTCAACTGTCTGGTTCCCTTTAATGTAAGCCTATGAGAGCCTTGCTCTGAGTCTCATAGATGATGCCAGCTGTGATATTCAGTCATCATCTGCCTCTGATTTTTGCTATATATAACAATACTGTGGTATTGATGTAGACAGTACAAGCAATCGGATAATCGCAAGTTCAAGTCCCCTAAGGGGACTAACAAATACAGTAAAAAATGTTTTTAAAAATCTGAAAAAAATATAAAAATAAAGCATTAACAAATTACACTTACGGTAAGTGATATTGCTACATCTATAAAAGTGTGCTTTATCAAAATATAAAACTAATTTATCCAATTCGTAAATGGCATAATGAGACAAAATCAAAACACCTGAATTACGTTTTTTGCCGCCAAAACACTTCGAAGAAATTGCAATACAAGGCGTTCAAAATGATATCAATAAAAATGACATCTCAAAAGCGCAAAAAACAAGCCCATTGACCAAAAATTTAAAGCAATATGGGTCTCTGAATATGGGATATGAACACAAGGAATTTTTTATTTTTTTTTAAATGTCAGAATTGACTTCTATAAATGAGTTTTGCCATGCAGAATGATAATGATAAATGGTAAATTGGTATTTTTGAATCGGTAGTAGACTTTGAAAACAGAAATAATACCATTACCATGTTTTAATTAATTTTCAATAAAAAATGAACTTTTGCAAAAAAAAAACAGTGTATGAATTCCTGCAGAATGGTATTAAGATTCCATCTTGCTTTTCAATCAGAGTGGTCAAATCTAGCTATATCTACACAGATTGGGCTACTGCTTAATCATCGGATGTCAGAATTAAAGAAAATTTGTATAAATTTATTAACATCCATATAAACCCGTGAACTCTTTCTCAAGATAACAGAGCTATCACCAGGTATTAAATGTCTCCATAGAAAATCATCGTACAATGACTGGAGAACTAGAAATTTTCCGCATTGAAATTTCAGACATTGAAGTCTTTCATTGACGGCTTCACCTCTGTTCTGCGATTTTCAATTTTTTGTTAGCACGTTGCAGTTAAGGCTACTGCTTTCCTTTGACAGAAAGGGAACAATGATCCGGTTAAATCCTCGATGCACTGACCTGATCCTTGCTGAATTCCCATGTAAATATAACTTGCCCTTTCTGCCGAAGGAGGTTGAATAAAATCATTTTTATACCTAGAAAGTGTTTTGTTAAAGTGAATCAGTGAAGATAATTCCCGTCCTTCAGTGCATGGAAATTCCTTTGAGAATTCTTTCACTTTTGGCTTGGACTCACAGATTTCATTTAGTTTCCCATAATAGTTTATCACAATTTGGAGCAATTATGGGTAAATATGGTCTTCAACTTTTTGCTCTGTTCAAAGACTCCATAGCTAGCTGCAGCAGTTTTTAAAATATCGAAGAGACACTTAAGCGCTTGTATCATAACCACAGTTCCTTTAGGATTGCCCAGGTGGTATACCTGTCAGAGATGCAGGACCAATGCTTACATTCATCCATTACTATTCGCTCTATGGGAGTTACACAGTTTTATTTAATGTGCACTTGTGTGCACAACTAAAGCAAAATGATGTCCTTCATATGACACAAGTCTTTTATAATATTCTGTTTCCCCTTCAGCACATAACGATTAGCAATATGGCGTCTGAAAAGATCCCCATTTACAGTGGCATGTAAAAGTTTGGGCACCCCTGGTCAAAATGACTGTCATTGTGAACAGTTAAGCAAGTTGAAGAGGACATGATCTGTAAAAGCCATAAAGTTAACCCCTTCTCCACCTTGGGAGTTTCCTTTTTTTTGGCGTTTTCGTTTTTTGCTCTTCTCCTTCCCAGAGCCATGACTGTTTTTTATTTTTCCCTCAATATGGACATGTGAGGACTTGTTTTTGGGGAACGAGTTGTTCTTTTGAACTACTCCATTAATTTTACTATATAGTGTACTGGAAAACGGGAAAACGGGAAAAAATTAAAGTGCAGTGAAATTGCAAAAAAAAAGTGCAATTCCACAATTGTTTACTAAATGTTGAAACTGACCTCCCATTATGATTCTCCAGTCATTACAAGTTCATAGGTAGCTAAAATGTATGGGTTATTTTTTATTTTAGTGGTGAAAAAAATTAATAAAAAAGTGGCGCCATTTTCTGAGACCCGTAGCCTCTCCATTTTTCAGGATCTTGGGCTGGGTGAGGGCTTAATTTTTGCACACCGAGCTGATGTTTTTATGGATACCATGTGTCCCACTAAATAGTTAATAAATAACATTTCCCACATGTCTACTTTAAGTCAGCACAATTTCTTAAGCAAAATTTTTTTGTTAGGAAGTTATAAGGGTTAAAAATTGACCAGCAAGTTCTCATTTTAACAGCTAAATTTACAAAACAATTGTTTTTAGAGACCACCTTACATTTGAAGTGACTTTTAAAGGTCTATATGACAGAAAATACACAAAAAGACCGTCCCAGTTAGGGTCATGTGAAGTGGTAGGATGAATTTAGCATTTTTTTAATCAAAAAACATGTTACCGCAAGTAAGTACCCTATATTATTTTCATGCACTATGCTATTTATTTACTGAAGGGTTTTCAATCATTATATTTCTGTCTTTGATCGCTTGTATAAGCTGTCAGCTCTGCAATGACAGGCAAATTTGCTTCATTATTCTCTGAGCATGATCAAGCAACTTTGCTAGCTCTGGTGACCCGGATGTCATCATGATGCCATTGGGTCACCATGGCAACAATCAGGACTTCGATCCAAGGGCAGATGTACTAGTACCAGGTCACTTGGATGAATGGATACGTCTAAGGTCGGAAAGGGGTTAACTTTAGATCATGTCATCTTCAATTTGCTGTACTGTTCACAATAACAGTAATTTTGACCAGGGATGCCCAAACTGTTATGTTCCACTGTAAGATGAATGGAGTACTGTGTAGTAAGTAGTAGTTAATGCATCCCTAACCATCCACCTGATGAAGCTTGATGCGAAACACGTTTAGTGTGCAATTCTCTAAGTGAACATTTACTGTTACCACTGTGTCACTGCATATGTACTTCATGCTGTTTATAGATTTTCCTTTTTATGACTTTATATTCGACCACAGTAAATATATATTTCAATATACTGTAACCTTTAGGCTTTCAATATCCATCTGTGATATCTGTGCCTGTCTCCTCTACTCCTGCTTTGCTCATTGGCTGATGCAGAGTGGCTATTCAGGAGCCCTGGGATTTGTGGCTCTGGCCAGTCAAAAAGAAATGAGGTTAACTTATATTAGGTTTTGTTTCTCCCTGCTGTCAGCACTGGGTGGGTCTGATCACTATTTATACCCTTGTAAATCAGTTCCCACTTCCAGTCAATAGCTCTGCTTTCATGATATATACCTCTGTGCTGTGCTCTGAAGTTTTGGCCTTATTTTTCCATTCTTTGACTTTGTTATGACATTTGACTTCCCACTTGCTTGACGATTTTGTCCCTGATGTTACTTCCTGGTTTTGACCCTGCTTCCTGGCTATCCTTCTTGCCAGTTTGCACTACCAAACAGCTGCTAACTCTGTGGTCCTGCCCAGGTACCCCTGTTTAAGTCCAGATCCCCATACAGGGGTTAAATGGTGAAGGCCAGGCCAATCCCTTGGGTTCTGGAAATCTGAACTACAGGCAGAAACCCTATTTATGGTAGCCATTTTGGAGCTGGCGGGTGACCACGAACAGTGTCCTTGTGACACAATCTCTAAACCATAGAAACTATATTGGTTTAAGATTGCTATCATTATTTTATTTCAACAAGCATCTCTACTATACATTTATAAGGATTGTACTTACTAGTGGTACAACATGGTGTCACGGGGTTACCGCAACAGTGTGGAGCCAGAAGACCGCAGTGTCTGATTGCTCCTACTTCGGTGCTGAGAAGAAGAACTTATCCTTCATTTTAAATATGTGTATTCATTCGGGCAGAACAAAGGTTATTTGGCCATGTTGGAAATCCTTGTGCTCACAGCTGAGCTCAGTTAGCCACTCCTTTCCCCTTTATAATCTGGGCTGTGTTACAAATGCTTTTCAGAGCTAGCATTTACTGCATGGCTAAGGGAGGGAGAGGAGTTCATATGAGAAGGAGAGTTGGAGTAGTTATCAGTGACTGTTGCTTGGTTTATATGTGTGATAATTCCCTATCTTTCTCTATTTTGGTTTATTCCCCTATCTCCACATCCCAGTGCATTCCTCTGTTATATGTGAGTGAATATTTTGTATGCCTGAAGTTTTCTGTTAACCCTTGTTTGTGTTGCCTTGTTTGTTAAGTTGGTGTACTACCTTTTACAGTAGCGTCCCTCTTCCCTGGGTGGGAGAAAAGAATAGATGGAGAGCTAACTCAGGAGATAATGCAATGGGAGAGACACCGGCATCTTCACATTCAGAAGTATCCTGGGGAGTAGAGTTGCTAGGGTGCCCCCTAGTGTTAAGGACAGGGAAGAAGCCCCTGTTCCCAGGTCACCTGAGAGCTGTGTCATGACACATGGTCATTTGTGTGTGACCTCATATATAATTTTTTATATTATTTTTAATGTGTGAAGTATGATATATATTTAAAAGATGCTTAA
>VIAB01016283.1:46625-58916 GCA_009801035.1 Oophaga pumilio
TGGCCAGGCACTCTCTCTCTACAATGCTGTATTTGGTTTCAGCTAGAGTAAGCTTCTGACTCAGGAAAATAATGGGATGCTCTTCCCCGTTAACTTCCTGAGATAGCACGGCACCCAGTCCTATCTCCGATGCATCAGTCTGTACAATGAATTCTCTTTTGAAATCGAGTGTGATCAGCACTGGGGTGGCACACAGTGCCCCTTTTAATTTTACAAAAGCTTCTTCAATCTGATCATTCCAGCGCACCATTACTGACTTCCTCCCCTTCAGGCAGTCAGTTAACGGCACCAACAAGGTTGCAAATTTGGGAATAAACCTCCTGTAATATCCCACTAACCCCAAAAACCCTTTCACTTGTTTTGTGGTAAGGGGACGGAGCCAGTTTTGGATTGCCTCCACTTTGTTTATTTGGGGTTTAAGAACCCCTCTCCCAATTACATACCACAAGGTACCGAGCTTCCTCCAACCCTATGGAACACTTCTTTGGGTTGGCAGTTAGCCCTGCTTGTCGCAGAGAATCTATCACCGCCTGTACCTTGGGTAAGTGACTTTCCCAGTCTGTACTGTACACAACAATATCATCCAGATAGGCCGCGGCATATCTGCGATGGGGACGAAGAACAATGTCCATTAACCTCTGGAATGTCGCTGGAGTGCCATGCAACCTGAAGGGTAGGACTATAAACTGGAACAGCCCCTCAGGTGTTATAAAAGCCGTTTTCTCTCTCGCTGCTTTTGTTAGGGGTACCTGCCAATAACCTTTTGTGAGGTCAATGATGGAGAAATACCGGGTCTGTCCAAACCCATGTTTGAAGGGCGTGGGGCAAAGTTCTCCAAAATATATCAGTCATGATACGCTCCAGCATAGCGGTGGGTGATGACACCTTCGGCTGCAACCACTTTTCTACCAGGACATCCACTGGCATGCAGAAAAAAAACCTCCGAGAAAAACAGCCTGACCTCACTGCGTGTGCCCGCATTCAAGCCACCAAATGTAGGGATTCGCTCTTGTAGGCAGTGGCCGAGCCGCAGTAATGAGGCAACACACAGGCTTCAAGTCCAAAATTCAGTGGTTTAATAATACTTTTCCAGTCCGGATAACATAAACAAAAACAGAACATAAATACACTCCAACTTGGAGAACTACTGTTCCCAGACTCACCCTTGTTGGGACGGGCTTAAATAAGTGGCTGCAGGCCAGCAGTGACTGCCAGATGCCATTCCCTGGGTTGTCTGGAATCTGCTTTCTGGAGCTTACTGACACAATGCACCAAAAACCAAGTATCCAGGCTGGCTCCAGCCAAGCTCCTTCTCTTCCACACCCACACACTACAACAGATCCTTATTAAATAGCCCTAGACCACACCCTCAGGTGAGGTACACATCACCTGGGCTGCTCACGTGACTATGACCTCATCACAGGTTCTTGTGTTCAAGGAAAATCCTGACCAAACTTTAGCCTGCTGGGAGAAATATATCTCCCATCCAGCAAGACCCCCTTTGGTGTACCACATACCTCCCCCTTTGTTCAACCTTAGGAGGTTGGACACATGACATACAGTGAACTCTGGACAGGGCATCTGCATTCCCCTGTAGTTTGCCTGCCCGATGTTCCACTGAAAATTTAAAATTTTGCAGTGACAGAAACCACCTGGTGACTCGTGCATTCTTCTCTCTGGCTTGACTCATCCCAGTCAGAGGGGAATGATCAGTCACCAAACGAAATGTTCTCCCCAGCAAATAGTAGCGCAATGACTCCAGTGCCCATTTGATGGTCAGGCACTCTCTCTCTACAATGCTGTATCTGGTTTCAGCTGGAGTAAGCTTCCGACTCTGGAAAATAACGGGATGCTCTTCCCCGTTAACCTCCTGAGACAGCAAGGCACCCAGTCCTATCTCCGATGCATCAGTCTGTAAAATATATTCTCTTTTGAAATCGGGTGTGATCAGCACTGGGGTGCCACACAGTGCCCTTTTTAATTTTACAAAAGCTTCTTCAATCTGATCATTCCAGCGCACCATTACTGACTTCCACCCCTTCAGGCAGTTAGTTAACGGCGCCGACAAGGTTGCAAATTTGGGATAAACCTCCTGTAATATCCCACTAGCCACAAAAACCCTTTCACTTGTTTTGTAGTGAGGGGACGGGGCCAGTTTTGGATTGCCTCCACTTTGTTTATTTGGGGTTTAAGAACTCCTCTCCCAATTACATACCCCAGGTACTGAACTTCCTCCAACCCTATGGAACACTTCTTTGGGTTGGCAGTTAGCCCTGCTTGTCGCAGAGAATCTATCACCGCCTGTACCTTGGGTAAGCGACTTTCCCAGTCTGTACTGTACACAACAATATCGTCCAGATAGGCCGCGGCATATCTGCGATGGGGACGGAGAACAATGTCCATTAACTTCTGGAATGTCGCTGGAGTGCCATGCAACCTGAAGGGTATGATTATAAACTGGAACAGCCCCTCAAGTGTTATAAAAGCCGTTTTCTCTCTCGCCGCTTTTGTCAGGGGTACCTGCCAATAACCTTTTGTGAGGTCAATGATGGAGAAATTACCGGGCCTGTCCAAACCCATGTTTGAAGGGCGTGGGGCAAAGTTCTCCAAAATATATCAGTCACGATACGCTCCAGCATAGCAGTGGGTGATAACACCTTTGGCTGCAACCACTTTTCTACCAGGACATCCACTGGCATGCAGAAAAAAACCCTCTGAGAAAAACAGCCTGACCTCACTGCGTGTGCCCACTTTCAAGCCACCAAATGTAGGGATTCGCTCTGGTAGGCAGTGGCGGGGCCACAGTAATGAGGCAACACACAGGCTTCAAGTCCAAAATTCAGTGGTTTAATAATACTTTTCCAGTCCGGATAACATAAACAAAAACAGAACATAAATACACTCCAGCTTGGAGAACCACTGTTCCCAGACTCACCCTTGTTTGGACGGGCTTAACTAAGTGGCTGCAGGCCAGCAGTGACTGCCAGATGCCATTCCCTGGGTTGTCTGGAATCTGCTTTCTGGAGCTTACTGACATAGTGCACCAAAAACCAAGTATCCAGGCTGGCTCCAGCCAAGCTCCTTCTCCTCCACACCCACACACTACAACAGATCCTTATTAAATAGCCTTAGACCACACCCTCAGGTGAGGTACACATCACCTGGGCTGCTCACGTGACTATGACCTCATCACAGGTTCTTGTGTTCAGGGAAAATCCTGACCAAACTTTAGCCTGCTGGGAGAAATATATCTCCCATCCAGCAAGACCCCCTTTGGTGTACCACAAAGCATGGTTGAAAAGCAAAGCCTTACTTTCATTTGTTCATTTTCATAGATTTTTTATTTATTGTTACTTTTGTCAGATTCAAGTTATTTCTTTTACAATTGTGGGTTTTTCCTGTCACGAGGGGTACCAACAATTTTGACCACGTGTGTAATACTTGTTGGATTCAGTGTGTATGGCCCCTACCTGAAGATGTAAATCCTTAACAACCTGAGTGAAATACCTCTGACTCAAAGGCGCAAAATCGGTAGCAATTATGGGAACAGGCTTAGGCACGTCATAAGCAGTTAGGCCCTGGGCCTAGACGAACCTGGTGTCAACTAAATTAAACTCCACCCAACCATCTAAAAAGTGGAAATTAACACCTTTCCTCTGCATTAAAGGATCTCGGCATTCAGAAACAATTGCAATCTACCAACGGAATAGATGTGCACACTCTGGTTGCTATCCTCCACACAACCTAGGCTCCTCAAGTTTTTGGACCACTTTTTATGGTTACATATTGAGGGGTAGATATCCACAACATGACTGTAAGGACCACAAACAAAAAAATCCCCTTTTGTGTCAAACCAGTGGTGAACCGTTGCAACGAGTTGTCCCCCCAACTGCATGGGTTCCTCTGTGGACATATATTTGGTATCGCCATGTCCAGAACAACCAGACCTATAAAACTGAACCACTAGTTAACCCCTTCAATGAACACCGTAAAAAATTAAAATGAAAACCAAGGCAATAATTGATTCTTTAAACTACCGAACAAAAAGTGGAATAAAACGTGATCCAAAAGACGAATTAAAATAAAGTTTGTATCGCTGAAAACGTCATCTTGTCCTGCAAAAAATTAAACCTTTACATGACTTTGTCACCTGAAATATGGAAAAATTATAGCTATCATAATATGGCAATGCAAAAACTTGTTTTTGCAAAAAAAGTGTCTTTTAGTGTGTTACAGCAGCCAAACATAAAAACCAGATATAAATCTGGTATCGCTGTAATCGCACCAACCCAAAGAGTAAAGTCGTCTAATCACTTTACCATTTGTGGAACAACGTAAAAAATATTGTATTACTTTTGACCACGCTCCCTGAGGAAGCAACATTTGTGAGATGTATGTTAGGATGTTTGGGCTGGTGAATTGCCAATACCACAGCAATGGGTATTTATTTCTTATACTAACATCTTGCCATGTTCTGTATTCTATTGACATATGTTTGTGTGATATGGAAACAGCGCTGATAAATACTGTCTCTAATTACTGAGAGTGTTATCCATGACACACACCTGCTATTTAACACACAGCATGGTATTAGGAAGACAATCCAAATTTAAGCCATTAAGCATGTACTATCGATGTTTTTGTAATTGGTCATGTCTAATTGAATAAATATCAATATTACCCTATTGGGTTTGCTTATGTGATCCCAAATCAGTCTTAGAATACTTATATTTTCCCAGATACATATAGGCAGTAGTGATGAGCGAGTATACTCGTTCGGGTTTTCCCGAGCACGCTCGGGTGGTCTCCGAGTATTTGGAAGTGCTCGGAGATTTAGTGTCTGTTGCCGTAGCTGCATGATTTGCGGCTATTTGACAGCCTGAATACATGTGGTAATTCCCTAACAAACAGGCAATCTCCACATGTATTCAGGCTGTCAAGTAGCCGCAAATCATGCAGCTGCGACAACAGAAACTAAATCTCCAAGCACTTCCAAATACTCGGAGACCACCCTAGCGTGCTCGGGAAAACTCGAGCAACGAGCATACTCCCTCATCACTAATAGGCAGTAATCCTTGCCTAGTAATTGGGTTTTCATTGATTCTTTTGTATTTTTTTGATATGCACGTTTCCTAATATTTTGATAAATAAAATATACCTTTTATTAAGTAGTATAATCCAAATAAGCATTGGAAGCATTATGCCAAAAAATTACAATACTTTATTAGAAAAATACACTCATAGCAATACACAATTAAAAAGTCCATTTTAAAAAGGGATGTATATACAGTATACTCCCACAAGTGTAAACACCATGACTTATAAGTAACCTTAGGTCCAAAGTCAAAAATGGATACTGATGCTAAATATGATGTGCCTATAAATTGTGCTACCCGGCAGTGCTAAATACTTAATGTTCTTGACTGGAGTATAGGCAATATATATAATTAATTAGTGGTTTGCCACCATAAATTCTGCAGCCACAGCTGCCAAGCATATATACATGAGATGGTATATCACTGATACAGTCGCAATAGTGATATATACACTGTAGTTATAAAGGTGCCACACTCGCGGGCTGATAAATTGTCCAGTGATAAATCCTAAATAAATTGGTGTCCGCTATAATGTGCTTGTAGATTTTGCTAAACAGCTGTGCTAAATACTGAATGTTCTTAACTGGAGTACAGGCATATATATATAATTAATTAGTGGTTTACCACCATAAACATTGCAACCATAGGTGCCAAGTATATGCACTTAGGATGGTATGTCACTGACACAATAGCGATAGTGATGTGTACAATAGTTATAGAGGTGCCATATTTGCGGGCTGACATATTATCCAGTGATAAATCTCAAATCAGATGATGTCCGCTATGGCCCCATAAGCACATCTATGCAGCATGGTAACACGATATTACAATACTAGTCATGAAAAGTATACAACCTTGTGGGGGTCCAATGTTCCCCGACGCGCGTTTCGCGTTAGCTTCGTCTATGGGGGTTAGTAGATGTAAAATGTGATCAGAAGTGCCTTTATATATGTTTCATTAGGAAGATGGCGTTTACCTGCTATATCCTCCACCTGTGCGCGAAACCCCGCCGCCCCCGGCGTGTGACGTGCCAAGGCAGCGCCCCCGTCGGCCGTGCAGCCACCTCCCATCCGACACGTCAGGATAAGGAGGGAACTGCTACGGTTCGACTGGACGCGTCACCTCGGCAACCCACAGCGTCACAGGAGCGCGTCATCCGCCGCCAGGCTACGCCTCCCCGTCCGACGTGTCAGAACAGAGAGGCGCTGCCATGACGACCTGGACGCCGAGCTCCCACAGCGCTTTGCCATGGAAGCGCCAAGGTTCCCCACAGAGGCGGGGTAAACAATTGATTGTTATATATCAAACGAGATATCAAATAAATATGGAAATACAACATGTAAATAAAGACATTTACAATTACATTAAATACCAGGTAATCGCAAACATTAAATTGCAATACCTTGCAATAATCATATTTCCTACAGATTAAACAAAAAATGAAAAAATATATATTAAAAAATGAAAAAACAAAAATAATAATTGTTATAAGGCCATATACATTAAGTGATGACATATCACACATACTAGAATCCAAAATCAACATTTGAATATTCACAGGGATCCTGGATGGATCCTTATTTTTCTATTTCAAGTTGATTATGATGTTGGTGTTCAAAGAAGACGTTATATATACTTGATTGAAGGGTTGTTCTCATTGCGATATCTTCTCTGAACAACTTTCATTCATGGGCTTCATAGATGGTCTGGATATTTGTCAATACTTCATCACTGGCATCACATATGTATATGACCTAATATAAACTATAAAAGGCATATATGAGGTATGAAATGAAACTAAAAAAATTTAAAAAAAAAAATAAGGGTAACACCTATAGAAAGGGGGCAAAGCTCAGAACCTCATTGAGCCCTTCCGGTTGAAGAGATCCAATACGAAAGATCCACTGTGTTTCTACTTGGGCTAATTTCTTTTTTGTATCTCCTCCCCTATGGTCCACAAAGATTTTATCTATGCCCATGACCTTGAGTAGTTTGGGGTTAGAATTGTGGTATATTTTAAAATGCTTAGAGATTGGTTTCAAAAGGGTGATATCATTTTCTTCTCGGGCATTTTTTATATCCCTGTGGTGCTCTCTGACCCTAATTTTTAAAGGTCTTGTGGTCATGCCCACATATATTTTTGTACAAGGGCACTGGGCATAGTAAACTACCCCAGTAGAATTACAGGTAATGTGTTGAGTGATCTTAAACATTTTCTTACCATCACTGGATGCGAATGATGAAGCACGCATCATGTTTGGGCATGCGATACATGAATTGCATGGAAAAAAGCCCCATTTCTGACCTGTAGACCCAAAGATTTTTTCGGATTTCTGACCTCCATAATAACTATGTACTAAGATGTCCCTCAAGTTGTTAGATCTTTTATATGTGACAGAAGGATATTCGGGAACAAATTTTTCTAAAGTTTTGTCAGTTCGAAGTAAAGGCCAGTATTTTTCTAAGGCTTTTTTGACTTCCCACCACTTATCATTATATGTAGATATAAATCTAACTTTTTGTAGGTTCTCATTATTATTTTTGTTTTTATTTTTGGGGGTTAATAGATCGCTTCGTGTAGCTAACTTGGCCTTCTTCAAACCCCTTTTAATGCTGCGATTAGAGTACCCTCTGGCTGAGAATCTAGAAGATAGATCTCTAGTTTGTTCCTCAAAAGCCTTCTCACTTGAGCATATACGTCTTGCCCTCAGGAATTGTCCTGTGGGAATACCCTCTATCAAGGGTTTTGGGTGAGACGAAGTGGCATGTAAGACTGAATTTACTGAGGTTTCCTTGCGATGTACATTGGTTTCTAAGAAGCCATTCTCGCCTTTTGTAATCATGATGTCCAGAAAATCAATGCTGGCCTGACTATACTTACAAGTCAACTTAATGTTCAGGGAATTGTCATTCAGAATATTCAGAAACTCAAGAAGGTCCCGCTCCGTCCCCTGCCATATCATCAGTACATCATCTATATACCGGACCCAGAGCAAGACCTTCTCAATGAATGCAATGGGATTAGTGAGAAAAATTCCTTGTTCCCACATACCTAAAAAGAGGCCGGCATATGAGGGGGCGAAGGCCGCCCCCATATCCGTACCCCGTCTCTGCAAGTAGATATTTTCTCTGAACAAGAAGTAATTGTGCTCCAATGCAAATTGGAGTAATGTTAGTAGTAGTCTAGTCAGACCAGCATCAAGATCCGACATCATGAGATACATCTTGGCTGCTTGTAAATCCATCTCTATGTTGTATACAGGTATACAGAGACTCAACATCGAAGCTCACCAACCACATATCACCATCCATAGGGATACCCTCAATTTTCTTTAGGACATCACTAGTATCCCTAACATAGGAGGGAAGATCCATCACTATAGGTTTGAGATAGAAATCCAGGTATTTGGAAATAAGTTTGCATAAACTCCCATTGCCCGACACAATAGGGCGTCCTGGAGGTGTGGTGCTATTTTTGTGTACTTTTGGGATGAAATATATGCATGCTGTGTTTGGACATTTAAGGTACTGCCACACTAAACAATCCCGCTAGCGATAGCGATAACGACGCATACTAATGCGATCGCTAGCGGGATTGTTTCTATATCGCTAAGTGCGGCTTAACTTAGCGATATAGTTAACGACGCTATCGCGGTTAGCGATCTTCTTAGCGATTTAGCGGTACAAAAGTACCGCTTAATCGCTAAGAAAAGGTGCCACACTTAGCGATATATACTTACCTGCGGGGCGCCGACGATCTAAATAGGGTCCGGAACGATGTCAGCGACGAGCGAGATCACAGCAGGATCTCAGCAGGGAGCTCGTCGCTGACAGCTGCCGCACACAACAACATCGCTAACGGGATCGCTAAATAGTGACGTTTTTTAGCGATCCCATTAGCGATGTTGTTTAGTGTGGCATACCCTTTAGGTACCAAGTTATCCCTTAATTCCTTAGAGATAACTCCCTCATCAAATGCTTCCTCCAAAATTCCATTAATCTCATTGAGATAAGCTGAGGTGGGATTGTAGGTCATTCTTTGATAACAGTCAGTGTCTCGTAGCTGTCTCAGGGCTTCTTTTTCATACATTTTTACTGGCCATATCACCACGTTCCCCCCTTTGTCCGCCGGCTTGATGAGTATCTCGTTGAGGTTACATAATTCATTAATTGCCTGTCTCTGGGCAAAGGGTAGGTTTCCGTGTGTGATGTATGGGGAGATTTTATTAAGTAGCATGGACTCCATCTCTTATCTATACCAGGATGTTTCCCTCCAGAATGACCAACAAGATGAAATCCTGTCCTACCTACGGACAGTAAACACCCATCTAGATACATTGGCAATTTGGGCTGAATCTACATCTACCCTGGCTACAGCCACTGCAGCTGGGACTCATCAGTCTGCCAGCGGTGTACCTGGTTCCGGACCTTGTCTGTCTACTCCTCCATGCTATAGCAGAGACCCTGCCATGTGCCGGGGGTTCCTCAACCAGTGCACGTTGCACTTCAAACTCCTGGCTCATCTGTTCATCTCAGATCAGGCAAAAGTGGCTTTCATCATGTCCCATCTCTTGTGAAGCCCTAGCATGGCTCAACCCTCTGTGTGAGAGAGAATCCTTTAGTATTAAACCTCCAGATCTTTCTAGAGGCCATGTCTTCAATGAGTCTGGCAGCATTTCCTCTACAGCACATTCTTTACTCAGCTTACATCAGGTTAACATGACAGTGGGCCAGTATGAAGTTCATTTTCGTACCTCGTTGTCCGAATTTGCTTGGAATAATGAGGCTCTGGTGGCAACCTTCTGGGAGGGCCTCTCCAGGTATGGTTGGATGAGGGAGGTATGGATAGCTGGAGGCATGGCTGGACGAGGTATAGATGGATGGAGGTGTGGCTGGATGGAGGTATGGCTGGAGTCCACAGTGTCCCAAGCTGCAATCCATCTGTGCGACATATGCTCTTCAGAATGAATGATGGCATCATGCAACCGTTAATGCAGAGAAGCAAGGAAGAATGAGCTGCAGCGATAGGGCACCTGAACTATGGTGATCACCACTAGCACAACAAGAAAAAGCCTCACGGTGCAGCGGTGAGTTCACCGCAGTTCATCATGAGAATTTTCTCCCGGTGAACTCACCGCTGTAAGGTGAGATTTTATTCCACTGTGAGTGGTGATCTCACCGAGTTCACTGCAGTTGGCCTGACTGGGAACGCCGCCTCAGTGACCTGTGGTAAACTCGATGCACTTCCAGCAGCTCATTCCTCAGTGGTTCTCAGCCTGGATGGTCACATCTTGGCACCGTCTAGGTTGAAAACTGTTTATTCCTAAACATGGATTACAATGTGAGACAGAAAATCAGACAGGTGAGGCATATGGTTGTTTTTTATTTTTTACAGGAGATGTTGGCTTCTGTGGAATTTGGCGTTAGGTGAGTATAACTGTGTTTGTTATTTTTAAATAAAAAAGGAAAAGTGTTTTTTTATTTCAAATAAAGGACTTTATACTTGCTTTGTTTATTTACAATATAACTATAGGATAAGTAATAGATAGGCGTCTTAAAGATGCCTCACCATTACTAAGCCATGGGCCTAATGTCACTGGACAATACAAAGGTGATACCAACCCCACAAATATGAACCCCACTTGCCACCGCCACAGGGCAAGTGGGAAGAGTCGGGCAAAGATCCAGAATTGGCACATCTAATAGATGTGTTTTTTCTGCGTGGCTACGGACTGGTATTTTTAGGCTGGGGGGCCAACATCCATGATCCGCTACCAGTCTAAGAATACCAGCCCCCAGCTGTCAGCTTTAGTTTGGCTGACTGTCAAAAATGTAGGGGACCGCACATCGTTTTTAAAATTATTTAGATAATTTTAAAAAACAGCGTGGAAACCCCACTATGCTTGATAACCAGCCATGGCAATGTTGATAGCTGAGGTTTGCAGAACCCTGCTGCTACTTTTGTCTCGCTGGTTATCAAAAAATACAGTGGAACCCACACCGTTTTTTTTTTAAATGATTTATTTAGAGTGCAGGCGCCGGCTGATGAATACTCTCATCAGCCGCCGCTTGCTCTTGCTGTTAGTAGCAACAGACTGATGGGAGTAGTTCCATAAGGCGACGCCAGTGAATAGAGGTAAATGTTTTACCTCCGATTGCAGCTGCAGGCTCATGCAATTTCTCCGCTTACCCTTGTGAACTCCAAAACTTGAGGCTAAAATAATAATAAAGTATTAACTTTTGTGGGAAAATTTTGATTTTTATTTTCTTGAAAGTGGTTTTGAGTTGTGTAGTTTTTAGAATAGTGTCACTTTTGGGTATTTTCTGTCATACATTTTCTGTCATACAGACCCCTCAAAGTCACTTCAAATATGAACATTTTGTTGTAAAAATGAGAAATTGCTGGTCAACTTTTAAACTTTATAACTTCCTAACAAAAAAAAATGTTTCAAAAATTGTGCTGATGTAAAGTAGACATGTGGGAAATTAACTATTTATGTGCCATAACTCTCTGATTTAAGGGCATAAAAATTAAAAGTTTGAAAATTGCAATCACAATTTTTTAAAAAATTTTTTAAGAAATAATCACAAGTCCTAGAGAAGAAATTTTACCACTATCATGAAGTGCAAAATGTCACAAAAAAACACTCAGAATCAGTGGCATCCGTTGAAAAGTTCCAAAGTAAATACCAGATAAAGTGAGACTGGTCAGAATTGTAAAATTTGGCATGGTCATGATGGTGAAAACAGGTTTGTGAATGAATGTGCGTTTTTTTATTAAGTTTTTGACTCTGAGGTTTTTGTCTCTTTTTTGTGTGTCATACTTTACATAGGGCTGCTTAGTTTTTTATACTTTCTGGTATTTGGCTTTTGCTTTTTTTACTTGTGGATATTCTGCATCTAATGCAAGTCTACTGTATAGGGAAAATCCTCACTGAAAACTCAGCGCACCCTCAAAAGAAATTGACATGCTGCGGATTTGAAACACGCACCGCAGGTCAGTTTTTGTAGAAATAAAACATATTGGGCATGAGATTTCTATAAATACCACCCACTTTTCTGGAACTGTAAGACTTTGGATTTTTGATGCAGCAAAAATACACAGCGTCAAAAATGCACCAAAAGCTCACCATGGTTCCCATAGCCTAATAAATTACCGTATATACTAGTGTATAAGCCGACCCCCCTAATTTTG
>VIAB01016284.1:0-23985 GCA_009801035.1 Oophaga pumilio
GTACGCAGTGACAGCGTGACAGTACCTCTCTGTATGCAAACTAAAGATTGAGGGAGGTACCATACCCAGTCTCTTCATTCAGTCACCAGTCTACCAGTATCTTAAGCATTTGCTTTAAAGTCCAGTTAAAACATTCACATAGTTCGGTGGTCTGAGGATGATAGGGGCTGGCTTCCAGATGCTACACTAATATCTCCTTACTGAGGCTTTCCATCTGATTAGACATGGACTGGGTCCCCTGTTTAGTCAACATCTCCATGGGGACCCCCACATGGGAAAATACAATTAGTAATGCATTGGCAACCTTATCGACTTGCATGGCAGTCAAAGCTACAGCTTCTGGATATTGCATAGCATAGTTGACAACTGTAGTAATCAAAATATAAAAAGACTGACCGCCACATCCAAACAAAAAATAAGTCTGAACAAGTGCTTACCTAGAGACGCCAACTCATACACAATCAAACAAAAAGTAGCACTCTGTAGCTCTATAGCATGCAAACATGAAATATGAAATATGAAAATTGAATTGCATTACTGCACTAGAAATATGAAAAATTGAGAATGCTTAGCGCATAAATTGTCCAATTCATGCGTACTGGGAAGACACGATAAGGCGATTCTCATTGCCAGGACCTAATACCAATCCTTTCTTAGACTGAAGTCTACTTCTCTTTGGGAACCTAATGTGAATGCTCTCTTAGACTGAAGATTAAAGCTCTATGGAGGGGTAAGATCCTACTGCAATTAAAAACACCTGAGGCCAAGGGGCAGAGGGCTCAGTCAGAATTCTAATGCATACAAATATCAAAAGACTGACCCTCACATCCAAACATAAAATAGGTCTAAACAGATGCTTACCTACAGTCACCAACTCATACACAATCAAACAAAAAGTAGCACTCTGTAGCGCTATAGCATGCAAACATGAAATCTGAAAATTGAATTGCATTACTGCACTAGAAATATGAAAAATTGAGAATGCTTAGTGCATAAATTGGCCAATTTATGTATACTCGGCCGCCACGATAAGGCGATTCTTGTTGCCAGGACCTTATGCCAATCCTCTCTTAGACTGAAAGCTGCATCTCTATGGGAACCTGTTCAGACCTCTATGGGAACAGCTGAACCCTACTACAGATACAAAACACCCAGATTACTCAGAGCATTTCCAAAAGGTCAGCCCTTGAGGAAATTTTGCAATAGGCAGAGGCTAATACCTTCCAAAAGTGGTTCAAGGAAGGATTATTGGTAATGCATCTAGAGGGTTAAAAACTTATTATGGGTGACTGGTGTGCGTACTATCTACATAACCTTTGTTATTTATTCAGTGCGAGCACAGTGAACAGTTTTGGTCACTTAGAGCACATGACTTTCTTCACCATCATCCTTCCTGCACTATATCCAACACAAGAGAACTACTCAGTTCCAGACAATGTTCTTGTGCTCTGATGTATGAGTATAACCTGATATGATTATTAGAATTTAATACATATGATGCATATAACATTGCTACTGGTCTCATACAATAAACGCCAAGAATGCTGTTTTTTACAGCGATACTTGTGGGGGTTTGTTTCCACCTCCACTCCTTGGTCTTCCTTGCTCTTCCAATCCTCATCAATGGTCAGTCCTACTACTGGTAACATGTCCCAATGTATGTATAGCATTTTGTTTTTTTATCCTTTCTTGGTCAATTAGCATATTTTGCGCAGAGTCCATTTAATAGGGACTGTACAATTATATCTCTAATTGGGTCTAATTGTATACAATTATACTCTGGATATGGCACAATTTGCACACAGTCTCATGCAGGTTACTTGGGGGCTTCTCTCCTTTAAGCATTTTGTTATTTATTCATCTGATTCACGTACCAGTTTTTTATATTACATGTGTTAGAATCTATTTAGTTTTGACCATCCGCCATCTTGTTGTAGTTTTCTGGCTGCTGGTCTTTTTCCCCTGGTGCTGTGCTTATCATTTGTCAGGTGATTGTATCACCCTTTATTACACTGCACCTGCCTCCCAGTCCTTGCTGGACATCAGTGTTAATCCGCTAGAGTTCTGGATAGGTGCTTTCATAGCTTTTTGTGTTTAACTTTGTGCAGTTCTGGGAACTCTAGTTCTGCTTGCTTAGTCTTTTGTTTTTACTTTTGTTTCTGCAGCGTCCTCTATTTCCCTGCTAGGTTACCTGTTTTTTGTTCCCAGTCCCTAGATCTTTCAGGGATACCCTTCCCCCCATCTTTAGGTCTTCGCTCGAGTCTAGACTAGGAAACGTCGGTGGGTCTATTCACAAGGAATAGTTCGGCTGCCCCATCGTAGGGATTCAGTCTAGTCCTAGTGCAGGTCAGCTTCTTTCCCTACTGTCCTATTCCTGAGTTGCAGAAACATAACAACATGGATTAAATATACCTAATAATTTTCAAAGAAAACAAAGATAGACGAACTATGAGTTGCGTAGAGCTCGACTGCAAAATGATGGACCAGGCCCTTAACCACACAACCCTAGGCAGACCCATTTACCATTTCATTCTGACCTGGCCACATAAAGAAATTGTTAGAAAGAAGGCTGTGCTCACATTAGTGCTAAACTTTTCCGTTGTCCTGTTCAATTATAAGAAGAGCGCAACGAAAAGCAGCTGGGAACGGATTTGTCCTTAGATGCCCAACATGAGAGCCCCATTGTCTCCACTGATTATAATGAGCTGTGTCAACTTTCCGTCAAGATTTTCATCGTATGTAACATCTATGTTCTTGGTTTTGTAAGACCACACTCAGGGTGTCACATCACTGTTCCTCTTTGTCCTCAGGCCATCTCTCTTTGAACGCCCCAGTGTGCCCTGGACCAAAGGCAGAAAAGAACTTCTTAGAATGGGTCGTCTTCATATAATTAACCCTTCAATAGAGGTTTTCCACTTTTAATCTTCTCTACATAATCCGCATGATTGTGTTAAAAATAATGTAATCATCATTACTCACCTTCCTTTTCTCCAGTGGAGGCGCTCTGCCACTGCTCCAGTGGTTGTTTAGAGGCTACAGCAATAGCATCATGTCTGTAGCACATGACGGCTGCAGCCAATCAGTGAGCTCAATGTCTCATGCCGACTTTACAATTCTCAGTGCTGAACCTTCTGTCTTCTAAGGGGAGAGCAAAACGAGGACACTGCTGCTCCTCATACATGTAGTGAAGACGCTGGGTCAGATTGGTCATGTGTATAGGGCTGCACAGTGTGAGCGCAGCAGTTCAGTACCGTGCTTGTGTTGCGCAGTGCTACACTAATGATAGGAAGAGATAAAGGGATAGAGATGCCAAAGACCAGCGCTGATCTCGGCTATATCTGGCAGACCCATAAAGAAGTAATGGAGCAGCAGTGTGCATTATCAACCACCACTCCATTCACAAGAAATTCTCTTCAGAGCACTGGTTCTCAGGATTGCTGGTTGTCCTTTTGTTCGGAGACCCCCTATTCCAGCCCTTGTGGAATTTTTGCAATAGGCAGAGACTAATACCTTCCAAAAGTGGTTATCCAACCTTGAGTATGCCCGTTTAACCTGTCCTCCAAATTCTCCAGATTCCAATCTAACCAAGTATCTGTCTCAAGAACAAATGTGATTATTTTAATATGATATGCAAATAATATTTAATATGGTTTTTATATAATTAAAACCATGAAAAATATAATATTGCATGTGTTTCAATGTACAAGAAGAACAGTATAATCATAGTATCAAATGTGTTGCTTTGCTATAAGGAATCGTCACAAATCTTTAAATTTGCAAAATAAAAATATCTGTGAAATATCCAATAGAAATCTAGTATGCCTAAGCCTATATACATACAAAAGAGCACAAAAGCAGTTTCAGTTTATTAATTTTTGGCAGTGAACAACCTACCAAGATGTGAATATGTAGAAAGTATACTATAGTAGTATGGTATATTGTTTCTATTCATTGCATTCACTTTAGAACCAACCTTGCACTAAGAAAATCTTTTTGTCTTTTTGTCTATATATTCAGAGCTCTACTGCCTATGATCTTTTCAGATGTTCTAGGAGTGTGAATAGCTCATTATGTACTTAAATATTAGCAAACATAGGACAATAACAACACATATATGCATATTAATTGCAATCAGAGAATGCAACAAAGCACACCCCGTCCTTCCTATATTGTGGTTAGTACTAGCATTTGAGCTTAGGCTTCAATAAACACCTTGGTTCATGCGGTTGGATTGTGAATAAACTTTAGCCTAATAAAAACAACATTAGAATAAAAGAATTTGGTTTTGAAATATTAAATGTGCAAAACTGTACATTTCATACTGTCCTCACAAAGAAATACATACAAATTATAGCTACAGAAAGAAGATCATAATTTATGGCTTTACAAAAGAGACTTTTTTGACCTTTTAGTAGATTTTTTAAATATATTTTTAAAGAGGTGTTTGTGGTCCATCGCCTTTAGTTGGCTACAGCATTCTGATCTCACCAGATGATGGTAACAACCCATACAATCCACACAGGCAAAAAAAATCAAACTATAGATGTCCATAAATTAAGTTATGTGTAATAATGGGAAATGACACAGGAAAAAGTATTGAGTACACTAAGAAAGTGAGGTGCAAAAAGCCATGGAAAGTCATGACTTCAACTGAAATCTATCAGTAATTCAAAAACAATCCTGCCACTTAGTGAAAAATAATATCAGTTGGTTCAACTGATGGCCTATAAAAAGGTGTCTCCTTACTAAGGTGCCACACAAAAAAATCTCAAGATGGGTAAACCAGTGAGTTGTCTCACTCTCAACACCTTCACATCCTTATTGGTGCAAAACATACTGATGGCATTGGTTACAGAATCATTTCTAAACTACTGAAGGTTCCATTGAGTACTGTTGGGGCTATAGTCCAGAAGTGGAAAGAACATAATTTTACCATAAACCGTCCACGACCCGGTGCTCCCCACACGATTTCAGACAGAGGAGTGAATGGAAATAACAGAGGAGTTGTGCAAGAGCCAAGGACCACCTGTGGAGAGATACAGAAAGAAAGAAAACAATAAGTAATGCACTCAAACTCCATGGCCTGTATGCACACTCACTACGCAAAACTCCATTGCTGAAGTGCATTTAAAGTTTGCTCAACAACATTTTTTACAAACCTCTGAAATACTGGTAGAATATAGTGTGGTCAGATGAGACCAAAATTGAACTCTTTGGATGCCATAATACACACCATGTTTGGAGGCCAAAAGGCATTGCATGTCACCCCCAAAACACCATACCAACAGTTTGGAGGTGGGAACATTATGTTGTCGGGCTGATTTCAACATATGGTACTGGCAAACTTCATGCAATTGAAGAAAGGATGAATGGACAAATGTACCGAGACATTCTTGATAAAAACCTGCTGCCATCTACCAGGATGATGATGATGAAACAAGGGTGGACATTTCGGCAAGACAATGATCCCAAATACACAGCCAAGGAAACTCTCAATTAGTTTCAGAGAAAAAAATAAAGCTGCTAGAATGGCCCAGCCAATCACCTGACCTACGGTAAATCCAATAGAAAATGTATGGAAGGAGCTAAAGCTCAGAGTCCATAGAAGAAGCCCACAGGGCCTTCAGGATTTGAAGAGTGTTTGAGTGGAAGAATGGGACAAAATCACACCTGAGCAATGCATGAGACTAGTTTCTCCATACAAGAGGTGTCTTGAAGCTTTTGTACGGAGTAATAAATTTCAGGAAGCGTGTTCAATACTTTTTCCCTGTGTCATTTCTCATTATTACACATAACACAATTCATGGACATCTATGGCTTGATTTCTTTGCCTGTATCGATTGGATGGGGAGTTACCAACATCTGGTGAGAATTTCATGTTAATAGCACCTTTAGAAATATATATACTTAGAAAATTGCTGAAGTGTTCAATACCTGTTTCACCCACTGTATATTCAAGTAGAATTCTACTTGAATTTTACAATCAGAAGTGAAGTTTATTATTTATTTTATTTATTTATTGTCTGTCCTATGTTTTGGGAGAAAACCCCAGATGATAATACGGTATATTCAATTTGTAGAAAATACTTCACTGCGAATTTGTATTTCATCAGATCAGCTGATTTCTACTTCCAACACCATTCAAGCTCTATAACACAAACACAGCATAGTAATTTCAAAGCTATCTCACCATATGTATAGTAACTGGTAGAAATCAACAGTTTGCTTAATAACACTCTGTACTGGTGGAGTTTTTAAAATGAAAAAAAGGTTTGAAAAATGATCTCTTTTCGATGGCAGATGCCTGCTTTGCTAGTGTTAATACATATGCCGAAGAAGTCACGGCTTTCTGACAAGCAGCGGTCCAAAAGTTATCCCTTTCTGAGAAGTAGCAAAAGGTTTGGTTTGCTAACAAGACGGTAAAAAATGATTGCTTTTTTTGGGTTCAACAATAGGTTTTTTGTTTTGAAAACAAAAATGCAATGGCTTTTTACGAAGCTGCCCCATAATTATCCATTAAAGTGTACCGCCTGCATACTTCAAAAGAATAGTTGTCCAGCAACATGTAAGAGTATTCCCACACCCGAGATGACTACACAAGTGACTCGCCACCACCATGTCACCATGGCTTTCAGGCACTATACAAACTCCTCTACCACCATCAGTTGTGGCATTATCTGGTAGCAGAAAACGCTAATTTTCCCCAGCCCAGATCTTAGCTCCTCTATTTATCACCAATACTACCAACTGTGACCTGCGTCCACTTTCAGTAGTATTGCTGCCTGGATGGCTGCTGCCTGTGATGGTAATATTGGTAATGCTAACGGCTTCCACATTCTTGTTGCCAGATGAAATGGTATGGGGGTCCTGGTATTCTTTTGCATTACCACATCCTTTGCCATTGATACTTTTCCTTTTTGCATTTTTTGACATGCACACTTTGTGAGGTTGACAGTCAGACAATAAATTATCTGTATTTTTTATTTGTATTTTGTATTTTTTAGCACAATTCCCCTCTTCCCAAAAAGGAATGACGAAGAAATGCTAGGTACATGACAAAATCAACAGACCACAGTATTAGTCAAATTTGACTGATAAAACCAGTAGTTTGTGACCTGCACAAGTTGTGAGGTAGACGGTTCTTTTCTTTTTAAATGGGGGAATTGTATTACAAAATATAAAAGAGAACAATCACGAAATGCAAAGCACACAGCACGCTCCCAAAAAACAAGTGGCAACAGAACACAGTATTGTTGTGGCGTGTATGTAAGTCACATTAGACTAATAACAGGTCTGTAAAAAATGAGGAGTTTGTGAGATATATTTTGTGAGGCAGTCAGCGTTACTTTATTATTCTTTCAGCAATATTGGTTGCCTGTTTCTGCAAGAATAATAAAAAAATATATATGTAATTGAAATACAGCAGCATTTTAACCACTGTGGTCAATCATTGCCAGCTCTCTTTTGTTTCTCTCCCTATCAATTGAATCTGTGTATTATTCTGTTTTCTTCACACAATAAAAGTTAATCTATACTTCTGTGTTGACACACATACTATATGTACAATTTATTAATTGTTTTATGGCTTTCTCTTCCTTTCATTGTTGTGAGACTGTCAGCTGTGATGTCCTCTCACTGTCCAGATTCAACGTAAAATGACCGCTGTATTTTCTACCCTTACTTTTATACAGGCTATATGTTACACACCTGTCCAGGGCATCCCGTGCTCTGCTTCCTTCACCTCTCTGCTGCCTTCTTTTGTGCTAGACGTCATGTTTTGCAGCTTGCCCCGGATGGCTCACTGACGTCATATCCCTAATTCTATTTAAGGCCTATTAAGACACACATCTGTGTCTTACGACTGAGAGGCTATTGTTCCATTTTTAGTTTGCTCCATTACCTGTTCTTGCTGTGTTTTCAACTTGCATCCATCCCAGTTAGGTTTCACTCCATCAGTCTAACTGCTCCTGAGATTCCAGATGGTCCAACTTCTCGATTCCACGTATCATGTGAGAAGCTGCACCAATGCCCGGAGTCCGTGTGTCCTTCACATGCCCCGGCCCAGGGGCTAGCAGAACTACCTCACCAGGTGAGCCTTACACTATGCTATTACCTTCTCAATTACTAAGCTGTATCATGCAATGTGGTATCTGCAAGGCATTACGGGGAAAACCAAGGTCATGTGACACTATGGAGGTCTTTGGTTGATGCAATCTATTACATTATGTAGAATGGCAGGGGCCATTTTAGGTGATTTACATAAAGCGAATTGTAAATTGGAATTTGACGGGTAAAGAGTTTTCCGAAAAATTTGATTCAAATTTGATTTACATTGAATTGATTTTCTCAGCTCTACATATAGTACAATATAATATTCAGGCATTGCAAACAGTCTTCAGGAGGTGCCATCTTCTTCATCACTCCTTTACAATTTTATTTTTTGGTCATGTGATTTCTAATCATTTAGAATAGCTAATCCAATTTAATATATTTAACATCAACACAAAAATGGTTTATAAAGGTCCTCAAGAAAGGCGTATTTCTGTAGCTTGGATGTTATTATTGCCGGTAATGATACCAATAATTGCATTTATAGGTTCACTCATGAGTTTGTCAGACGACAGCCGCCTGTGATTAACCCAACCACAGAGCATTCCCATTGTAGTACTGTGCGTCTCTCTATCAGACTTCATTATTATTAATATATTCCAGGAACCAGGCCAACATTTCCTGAAACCAAGCCAAATAATAATGAGGGTATTAATATGGCTTTACTAACACAGCAAGTAGCATGAAGATGTCACTTCTGTCAGCAAAAAAGTTTATTAGAAAATTGTACACTTGCCTTCAATAAATTACTACTGTGCTTTTTGTCATGAAAAGGTTTTTGTTTTTCATAATATGTCCTGATTGATCTATTTGTATCTTACATTATTCTGTTTGTATATCTTTTCTGCACCATGTACACAAGGCTGTATGTAAGGCTCATGCTGCACTGAATATGTTCCCATTAAACGCCCATTTACACAAGCAGAATTCTGTCATTATTTATTAATCTTCAAATAATCATAGAGATAATTGGCCAGTGTTACTAAAGGAGAAATTGCACAATAAATAATAAAATTATTATTTCATCGTTGATTATTTATCGGGCTGTTGCTACAATTATCGTTATTAAAATACATCATTCACATAGGGTTACAACAAGCTGATCCTGCTTCTACTACCAGTATTGGAGAATAATAGCTTGATAGTCAGTGCACTATAAATTATTCCAATCGCCATCAATACACCTGGATAGAAATTTTTACACAGTAACTATATAGGAAACTGATCTACAGTTGGGCTCAAAAGTTTACATACCCCGGCAGAATTTTTGCTTTCTTGACCTTTTTTCAGTGAATATGAATGATAACACCAAAACTTTTTCTCCACTCATGGTTAGTGGTTGGGTGAAGCCATTAATTGTCAAACTACTGTGTTTTCTCTTTTTAAATCATAATGACAACCCAAAACATCCAAATAACCCTAATCAAAAGTTCACATACCCTGGTTTTACTACATTATCCTGACCACTGCTCCACCCTACACCTATAGCGAATTGCCCGTACACTTTATCTATATCATTATTATCCATTCAAATCAAATGTGAGTAGAACTGAGAAAAATAGCAGTGTAGAAAGGCACGGCATGCTACCCTATTGCAATTTAATTAATAAAAATCTCTTAAGCGATTATATAAAATTCCCCAATATACAAAAGATAGAATGAACTGTAATAAATTTAATTGACAAACAAACGTGGACACAGAGAAATACCAATATATGTGGATGTTAATATTTGCTGCTCCAGTACAAATAGCTGGTTTCAAGAGAAAGAGGTTAAAAACTGTGTCATGCTTAATCCTCTGCAAAATGACTTTTAATCTCTTTCAGGAAGGGGAGATGTCTGAGGCCAATTCAAAATCCTTTACAATCATACGCACAGCATCCTCTGACCACTCCATCGGCTGCTCTAGTCATACACCCTGGTGTTCAGGAGCTGCTCAATTTAATAGAAGTTGTAAAACATTCAAAAGTTGTATTATTTTAGTCTAAAAAGATACAGACTCATCCTGGTGAATAGAGTTGAGCAAATATGTTCGGAATCGGTCGCCGAATCTGAATTTGCCATATTGTTGCCATATTGGTACCCTATTCGTGCCGAATTTATGTTTGATGATTGGTTCCGAACAGATTTGGTGATTTCTACTCCCACTTACTCCAATGACGTTCGGCTGTGCTTGCCGAATATTGCAAAAGCAATATTTGACGCCGATCGTAATCGGAACCAAATTTTGAAAAATTTACTCAACTCTACTGGTGAACAGTTTCCAGGTACACAATGCGCCGTGCAGCCGCAACGTCGTAGGACCGACAGCTCTATATTCTACAAGTGTTCTCTGCATTACTACATGGTTCTAGTCACCTAACTATATTGTGAGTTATGTTATTCCTGTGCTATCTACTACAGCCCTATGTACGAGGTAACAGGCAAATACTGTAGTCATAGCTCAAAACCGTCCAGGATTGAGCGGGACTACCCGCCGTCATGGCACATCATTGACGTCTGGATAAATCAAATTTCACTTATTTACTTCTCCTGCCATCAGCTCTCCCTCGGACTTGAACTCACTTGCAGGTGGCAGCGTTACTGATGAACCACAGCTCATAACAATAGACATCGGAGATTTTGGTTATCTTGACCTGTATTGCATGCAGTGAACCCAGAAGCAGATTATACTTGTACATTGTATACAGCAGTGTATTTATTTGTACATGTATACTGAGGTGAAGAAAAAATCATATTTTTTCGTTTCTATAAAACCAATAAAAATAATAAGAAGCTTTTCCAAAAATGTTATTGTTTTTCTTTTTTTATGAGTCTCCCCCGGTCTTGAACTCACAGCCTTCAACATTACAGGAAGGAGCTAAGCATACCGACTCTAGTGATATCAATGGAGAATTTTGTATACTTGTTCGGTATTGCAGGCTCTGATTCCACAGGCAAATTGTACTGATACATTGTATATAGCAGAGTATTTCAATGTCACTTGATTCTAGAGGGAGAATTAAAAGAATTTTTTTTCTTTATATAAAAGTGCTGAAAGAAAATGAAAAACTTAAAATAGTAATTTTTAATGCATTTTTTAAAGAATAATCATCACAAATCAGCAAATAATATGGACATTTTTGGTGTCCTTGTAATCGTAATAACCCACACAATAAAGTGATCAGATTATTTACCTTGATAGGTAAATGGTGTAAAAAAATGGTGTGACATTTTTTCTCTATTAAACCAATAAAAAATGTACCGTAATAAAAATGTAACACTGAGGTCGTGTTCACGTGTAGCGTAATGCTGCATTTTTTTCTACTGCTTTTTTTCTGAAGATGTCCACATCACTAATGCAGCAGCATTCTTCTCTGATTATTGTGTTTGCTGCATTTCTTTAATTCATGTTCACCCCTATTTGATGTGTCTTTGGTTCCAGATGTGAATCCGTGTTTTTAATGCTTTTTCAATAGGTTTGATTCTGCACTTAAAAATGCAACAGCGTTTTTTTTTCAGAAGAAGCCTATAAAGAAAAAAATGCTGCAAAACTGCAGCAGCATCTTTAGATGCACAGAGGGCGGAGAGTTCATGGAATCATATCCACTTTGCTTAGACATTTAGAACATGTTCACATGTAGCATAAATTCTGTGTTTTTTTCTGCTATTTTTTCTGCACTAAATTTCTGCTGCTTTTAATTGTCCAAGCAAAGTGGATATCATCTCATGAAAACTGAGCCCTCTATGTTCTAAAGGCACTGCTAAACTGTGTGGTTTGGGTGATTTTTGTTTTCTCTGGAGGCTTTTATGTGGCACCTTAAAAAATGCATGTAAAAAACTGCAGATACTTTTTTAGGTGCAGAATCAAAGCTTTTTTTGTATAAGAAGGACTTAAAAACGTAGCTTCACATCTGCAGGAAAAATTAGTTAAATAAGGGGGAAAAGGCATAAAAAATGCAGCAATAATCAGAGAAGATTGTTTTTGCGTAGTTTGTTGTGGATCCTACAGAAAACAAAAAACACAGTATTTATGCTATTTGTGAACATGGCCTTACAAAAACAAAAAACAATCAAATGTCATATAGTGAAGCTATATAAAGATGAGAAAGTTCTGGCAGCTCTAACTGTGAATAAAGAAGCAAAAAATAAATCCACAAATCTGAACTAGAGATGAGCAGGAGGCACAGATGACTTTGAGCCAGCCTTGGATAATGAAAAGTAGTGTCAGGGACGCCGGATGTTAAGAGATTCGCAGCCTCCCGTCCAGCCACAAGGTGCCACTGATCTGGAGGCTGGACAAGAGACCTGTGAATCGATCCGCTCATCTCTGTACCCAACTGTCCTGGATACGGTGGACAAGCCTGGATTTGGGTCTACACCCTGCAGTCTCAGGAGACTGCTGAATTTCACTCACTACCACCGCTCCCTCTGACATCTCCTCCTGCCGGGTAGACAGAATTGGTAAATGGGCGTGGATTGGGATGTGACCAGGGTCGTGGTCAAAATTTGCTACATGCCCTGCATAATTTATCCATCTTTCTAATGATCAAAAGTTGGGAGGTATGCTGTAGTTGTGTGACATGTCAAGCATTTTAATTGTTAAATATTACACTTGTTGCCCATTCAGCTACTGGGATAAGCATAAAAGTGGTAATTCTGGTTTAAAGAACATAAAGTGATTAAAAAAGCATTACTTAAGGAGTGGAATGTATTGAATTACAAAAAAAACACTAATTTCTCCTCTTTCGTGCCACATCTCTGTTGGAACAACACAAATAACAAAAAAAAAGGAAAACTGGATATCATTTCACACACAACCCCAAAAAAAGACTGGGCAAAATTGTTGGTACCCTTAAATTAATATTTGGTTGCACACCCTTTGGAATAAATAACTGCAATCAATCACTTCCAATAAACATTAACAAGCTTCTTATACCGCTCAACTGGAATTTAGACCACTCTTCTTTTGTAAACTGCTCCTGATCTCTCATATTTGAAGGTGTCTTCTCCCAACAGCAATTTTAAGATCTCTCCACAGGTGTTCAATGGGATTTAGATCTGGACTGGCTACTTCAGAACTCTCCAACACTTTATTTCCATCCATTTCTGGGCACTTCTTGAAGCATATTTGGGTCATTGTCCTGCTGGAAGACCCATGACCTAGGATGCAAACCCAGTTTTCTGACACTAGACACTATATTGTGACCCAAAATCCTTTGCTAATCTTCAGATTTCCTGATGAAGAAGTCTCAGTACTTTGAAACGCGTTGAATTAAACCACAATTTATTAATACACCCGGATATTCAAAAGTTATTCAGCAGCGCAGAACATATCCATGTTTACCCAATTTTATTCCTATGGTGGCCATCAGTGGACCTGTGGATCTGCTGCAGTGAATATTCCTATAAGCTCAAATTTAGCTCCATCTGGTGAGTACAGTTCAATTCCATTTGTGTCTTGGGTAAGACCCTATTTGCGCTATTTTCTCCAGCAGCACCTCTAGGTCTCCTGCCATAGCATTTCATTGAGCCTGCAGGATAGCTTGAATTTTTTTTCAACTTGATAGGATCTGCTTATCCACCATCCGGATTATCCTGCATTGCAGCCGTCCACATCCAGGGACATTAGCTGCAGTACCATGGGTTGTAAACTTCTTGATTTTGGTGCATATGGTGGACAAAGTAACCACAAGATATCTGGAGATGGACTTGTAACCTTGGGATTGCTGATATTGTTCAATTATTTTGGTTCTCAAGTCCTCAGACAGTTCTCTTCTCCTCTTTCTGTTCTCCATGCTTAGTGTGGCACACACAGATGCACAATGCAAAGATTGGGTCAACTTCTCCCCTCTTTATCTGGTTTCAGGTGTGATTTTCTTATTGCCTACACCTGTTACTTGCCACAAGTGAGTTTGAATGAGCATCATATGCTTGAAACAAAGTTGTTTACCCATAGTTTTGTAAAGGTGCCAATAATTTTTTGCAGCCCAGTTTTGGGGTTTTGTGTGAAATTACGTTCAATTTTCCCTTTTCTCTGTTTTTTTGTTTCTACAATACACACAGAGGAAATAAACGTGTATAACAAAACATTAGTAATTGCAATCTTTTTCTGGGAGAAATACTTCATTTTCTGGAACAATTTCAAGGGTGACAACACTTTTGGCTATGACTGTGTGTATATAAATAAATATATATATATACACACCGTATATACTCGTGTATAAGCAGAGATTTTCAGCACATTTTTTGTGCTGAAAATGCCCCCCTCAGCTGATACACGAGTCATTGTGCAGAAATCTGGCGGGAGAGAGGGAGTGGGAGCGGCCGGAGCCGGCAGCTGGCACATCATACTCACCCTCCCCATGCCATAGCTGAACGTCCCTGCGTCTCCATTGTCCCTGCTTCCTGCAGCTCTGCTGTGCTGAGCGGTCACATGGTACCGCTCATTAAGTTAATGAATATGCACGCGACTCCACTTCCATAGGCGTGGAGCGCATATTCATTACCTTAATGAGCGGTACCACGTGACCGCTCAGCACAGGAGAGATGCAGGAAACCAGGACAACGGAGACGCAGGGACATGCAGCAATGGCACGAAGAGGATGAGTATGACAGGGGAGGACGGGGAGCACGGAGGAGGACGGGGAGCACGGAGGAGCACGGGGGAGCACAGAGGAGGATGGGGAGCCGAGCCATACATAGAAGGATGGGACTGGGGGAGCCGAGCAATGTATAGAAGGATGGTGGGAGCCACACAGAGCAGGTGTCATGTGTGCATCGCCATGAAGATCGTCGCGGTTGCACATTCTGACTTCTCACAGCTGAGTAGCTGTTTCTTTGTGTTTGGCAGTTAGGGAGTTAATTCTGTCTGTGCTCGGTTCTGGCACTGGGTGCAGTTTCTCCCGGCTGCAATTGATTGTTTGTTGATTGGTTTCCTTTAAATCACTGGTTGTCTGCTTTGGGAGTTGCCAGTGAAATCTCTCATACAGATCACAGATAGGATTGAATCTGTATAGACTCTAGTTGAGAGCTCCTTAGTTTATTAAGCTCACATTGTTTAGAGTTTTATATCCCAGACCATTTTATGTTCATTCGGTGTTTGAGTGTGTATGCAAGTCTGTGTTTGCGTTCTCTCCTGTCTGTCTTATATGTCTAAACTGTGTATTTAGTTTATATCAGCCCATATCCCTGTGGTGGTAATCAGGATCCTTCTTAGGACTAGATTACAGGGTTCAGGGTTTGATAGGAGACAGGGTTAGGCTGGAGACTTGGACCTCTGAACCATTATCAGTACCTCCAAGGTGAGGGATTAGTTAGGACCCCAGTTTAGGGTCAGGTTAGACCCCGGTCCTGCTCTTTCCTGTGACAGCGTTACAAGTCCTCAAGATTCACCCACAGTTCAACGGATATCGTGTCAGGTAAATCTATTCTATACTTTCATGTTGATGTTGCTAAACTATATGTTGTTTAGAGTGTTGTCCCTGTAAGAATAGTTTACTGACATTATACACATATCATTAGACAGCGTGACAGCAGGACAGGGATGAGGAGACAATGCATACCCGGTTTATACTTGAGTCAATAAGCTTACCCAGTTTTCCGTGGCAAAATTAGGTGCCTCGGCTTATAGTCTGGTCGGCTTATACTTCAGTATAAATGGTATATTAGAAAAATGTTACAAATACATAAATAATACGAATATGTTTTGACTGGGTTAGGAAATTAGCTTACAGGATCATCTGGGCTAGATTGGTGTTTCAGGCACTCCATGGCACAGTTCACACCAGTATGGCAGAAGTAACCTTTGTGCTGATGGCACTGCTGGACATTTTCCAATTTTGCAAGCAAGTAAACATGACATGTCTTTCAGTTTCTGCACTAAGTTTTTTAAACTAATCAATGCATCATGCAGTACCATCAGGGAGGCATCTGATTGGCTCCAAATTTATTCTAAAGCAGTACAACAACCTCATACTTATAGCCAATGTCATTACGAACTATCCTCAGTATAAAAAAGAACAAGGAATCCTGGAAGTGATGATCTCATGACACAGAGTCCTGATCTCAATATCCTCGAGTTTGGGATTACATGAAGAGACAGAAAGATTTGCACAAGGCTACATCCACAGAAGATATGTGGTTAGTTCTCCAAGGTGTTTGGAATAACCTACCTGCCGAGTTCTTTCAAAAATTACTTGCAAGTGTACCTGGAAAAATTGATGATTGGATGCTGGCAAAAATTATTTGATTTTTATTTCTCTTCTCTACATTCACTTTTCATTTTGTAAATTGCTTAATATATAAATCTGTTAAAATTTCTAGTTTTGAAAGCTTTCTTACTTTTCAGCATTTTTTCCACACCTGCCTAAAACTTTTGCTCGGTATGATATATCTATTAGAATTAGCGCTTCTAAATAGTGTTAAGTAGTGTACTAATTTAAAAATGTTGATTTTCTTCACACTTGCCATTAAATAGGCAAAACCACAAATACCACAAGGCACTTAAACAAAAGACAGGACACCAATGATTACAGCTCAGGAGCCAGAGAGACACATTTAGAATGCAGATAAAGGACATTTTCTGTAGACCCATAGACGAGACAATAGGGAATGGCACAGGGACAACTTTGAAATATGGCTGTTTTGATGATGATACATCTGGGGATTTGCATGCTTTCAGTCTAAGAAATAAAAACTCACTGCAACACATACATTATTGTGCCAGAAAACATTAAAAAACAGACCTGGCAAAATATTATTATGTTTGGCGAACTAAACTTTAGAAATGAACATCATGAAGTAGTAATATAGCACCCAAAGGAGATGTTTTATAAACAGTAAACCAGTATTTCAGGGAAATGACTTGTATTTTCAAACACAAGGGACAATATGGAAAAAGAAAGTAGATACAATTTGAAAATATTGCAATTTATTCAATACATTGCTGTCATTCTAGTAAAATATACAGGCACATAAGTTTATAACATTTATGTCAGTGATAATAGGGGGGCAAAAGTCTCAAATGCTGATGACTGATGTGTTTAAACTCCAGACCTATGAAGAAGTCAGGTTGCTGTACTGAATCTGCCACAGAGGTGCATCCTACAGTGATAGGTGAGCCCTTCTCTAACTGTGTGTGTGGGGGGAGGCTGCATTCTACTGTGTGTGGGGGGCTGCACTATACTGTGTGTTTGTGGGGGGCTGCATTATACTGTGTGTGGGGGGGCTGCATTATACTGTGTGTATGGGGCTGCATTATACTCTTGAGGGCACTGCATTATACTCTTGAGCGTGATGCATTATACTCTAAGGGGGCTGCAATATCCTCTGAAGAGGCTGTATTATACTGTGTGTGGGGGGCTGCATTATGCTGTGATTGTGGGGCTGCATTATACTATTGAGGGCGCTGCATTATACTCTTGAGGGTGCTGCATTCTACTCTTAGGGGGCTGCATTATACTCTGAAGGGGCTGCATTATACTGTGTGTGGGAGGCTGCATTATACTGTGTGTGAGAGGGCTGCACTATACTGTGTGTGTTTGTGGAGGGGGCTGAATTATACTGTAGAGGGCTGCATTATACTGTGTGTGAGACTGCATTATACTATGAGGGGGCTGCTTTATACTCTGAGGCTGCATTATACTTCATGTAGGGGCTGCCTTATACTCTGAGGGGGCTGCATTAATTTGTGAGGGGGCTGCTTTATACTCTGGAGGCAGCAATATACTGTGTGGGGGTCTGCATTATACTGTGTGTGGGGGCTATATTATACTCTGAGGGATCTGCATTATACTCTGAGAGGGCTGCATTATACTTTGAGGGGTCTGCATTATGCTCTATGAGGGGACTACATTATACTCTGAGGGGGGCTGCATTATACTCTGAAGGGGCTGCATTATACTCTGAGAGGGGCTGCATTATACTATGAGGGGGCTGCATTATACTCTGAAAGGGGCTGCATTATACTTCTATCAAGGACTATGGGAGTGCATTTTACTTCAGTGCTCAAAAAAATAAAGCGAACACTCAAAACATTCTAGATCTGAATGAATGAAATATTCTCATTGAATACTTTGTTCTTTACAAAGTTGAATGTGCTGACAACAAAATCACACAAAAATCATCAATGGAAATCAAATTTAATAACCACTGGAGGCCTGGATTTGGAGTCACCCACAAAATCAAAGTGGAATGTAATGTCCTTAAAACATTGACTTGTTTTAAGGACATTACATTCCACTTTAATTTTGTGCTCAGTAGTGTGTGTGGCCTCCACGTGCCGGTATGACCTCCCTACAATGCCTGGACATGCTCCTGATGAGGCGGCGGATGGTCTCCTGAGGGATCTCCTCCCAGACCTGGACTAAAGCATCCGCCAACTCCTGGACAGTCTGTGGTGCAACGTGATGGTGGATGGAGCAAGACATGATGTCCCAGATGTGCTCAATCGGATTCAAGTCTGGGGAATGGGTGGGCCAGTCCATAGCTTCAATGCCTTGATCTTGCAGGAACTGCTGACACACTCCAGCCAAATGAGGTCTGGAATTGTCCTGCATTAGAAGGAACTCAGGGCCAACCGCACCAGCATATGGTCTCACAAGAGGTCTGAGGATCTCATCTCAGTACCTAATGGCAGTCAGGCTACCTCTTGCGAGCACATGGAGGGCTGTGTGGCCCTCCAAAGAAATGCCACCCCACACCATTACTAACCCACTGCCAAACCGGTCATGCTGAAGAATGTTCCAGGCAGCAGATCGCTCACCACGGCATCTCCACACTCTTTTACGTCTGTCACATGTGCTCAGTGTGAACCTGCTTTCATCTGTGAAGAACACAGTGTGACAGTGGCGAATTTGCCAATCCTGGTTTTCTGTGGCAAATGCCAAGCGTCCTGCACGGTGTTGGGCGGTGAGCACAACCTCCATCTGTGGACGTCGGGCACTCAGACCATCCTCATGGAGTCTGTTTCTAACAGTTTGTGCAGACACATGCACATTTGTGGCCTGCTGGAGGTCATTTTGCAGGGCTCTGGCAGTGCTCCTCCTGTTCCTCCTTGCACAAAGGCGGAGGTAGGGGTCTGCTGCTGGGTTGTTGCATTCCTACGGCCCCCTCTATGTCTCCTGGTGTACTGGCCTGTCAACTGGTAGCGCCTCAAGCCTCTGGACACTATGCTGACAGACACAGCAAACCTTCTTGCCACAGCTTGCATTGATGTGCCATCCTGGATGAGCTGCACTACCTGAGCCACTTCTGTGGATTGTAGAGTCCGTCTCATGCTACCACGAGTGTGAAAGCATAACCAACTTTCAAAAGTGACCAAAACATCAGCCAGAAAGCATTGGTACTGAGATGTGGTCTGTGGTCCCCACCTGCAGAACCACTTCTTTACTGAGTGTGTCTTGATAATTGCCAATAATTTCCATCTGATGTCTATTTCATTGGCACAACAGCATGTGAAATTGATTATCAATCAGTGTTGCTTCCTAAGTGGACAGTTTGATTTCACAGAAGTTTGAATTACTTGGAGTTATATTCTGTTATTTAAGTGTTCCCTTTATTTTTTTGAGCAGTGTACTGTACATGTACTTTATGGAACCTGCATTATAATGAATCGAGGACTACCTGCACCAATGATTCTTCCTCAGCTGGAGTAAGGGTAGGTGCACATGGTTAGTAAACGCTGCAGGTTGGATGCTGCATACTTGTGCAGCGTCCAGATATTACTGCATAATGGATGGGTTTTCAAGAAATCCCATGCCCACTACGTGTGCACAGATGCACGCGGCTCACCAGTAGAGAAGGACAAGCGGCACGTCTCTCCATACTGCAGCATGTCTATTTATCTTACAGAGACGTGAGTCTCCGCAAGATAAATTTCACCCATACAATGTATTGGATGCGGTGAATCCTCACTGTTCAAAGAACCTGCATTCAATAGCCAGCAGCGCTTTGGATGCAGCGGACATGTGCTGCGTCCAAAGTGTCAATTACTGAATGTGTGCACCTACAGGCTGGGAAACAAGCGTCGAATGACTTCAATATTGTCGATCACGCTCATTTACCGGCCTGAACATAGTGCTTGTAAATACAACAGAAAAGTTTCTGTGTGATGGTGCAATATGTGAGCATTTGGGGTCCCACTTTAAACTTTTGCCCAGGACCCCACTTTGTCTAAAACCTACCCTGCTTATGGGTGATATACTCTACATTCTAGAAAGCATTCTGACAAGTGATGAGCGAACGTGTTTGGTGATACTCGAATATGTTCGGCACTTGTTGAGCATTGGCTGCTGCTTGGATTTGAAGCTCGAATAACAGCCCCACATGTTTGGCATCTATAACACAGCCAATAAACATGCAGGGATTGCCTGCCAGTTACTGTAATGCTGTAGCAATTTTTGTAGTGGCAGTATTGTGATTGGCCGGCCGCATTGTAACGGTGGTGGGAGCTCATGGATTGCTTCCAGACCCCAAATGGTTAAATGTGTTTTATGTACTTATTGTATGTGGTACAGGTAAAATACCCTCTGGGACTGCAGTTAGCTGGGACAGGGTTAACTGAAGAGGCCAGTCCAGATGGGAGGAGGAACTGAGTGTTAGAAACAGAGGCTGGAAGTGACAGTCAGTCAATTTGAGCGCAGCAGTGAGTAAGCAGCAAGAGTTTTTGGGCTGCTAGGGACAAAGTGAGCCTAATATATTCGGGACAGCAGATTGCTGTAAATACCCTTCAGTGATTCTGTCTAAAGGCCAAGGGCAACCTCGAGATGGACGTTGGGAAAAAGGGGCACGCTCAGCTTTTCATTATGCAGAAGGGATAATTTGGCAAGGGTTTTGGGAACAGAAAGTGTTGGCATCACTGACACACAGAATTACGCCAATTTAGTGCATTAAAGTAATATTAATATTATCTAATAAATCAGCAGGAGGTAAAATGTTATGAAATTAATCTTGAGTTTCATTAATATTAATACTGTGTCTCGGTGATGTCACAGGTTCCGAGCATATTTATAGGCTGCAGAGAGGAAATATAGCATAGGCGATCGGTCGGAGAACACCATCTGACGGGATTTGAGTGACAAGTGTCTTTAGGATTAGATTCTCTGTCAGTAATGAAAGTGATGGCTAAGAATCACCACTTCAAGGGCTGTAGTGTCAGCCAGAGTCCACGAACAAGGAAGCTTATATTGTCCCCAAACTTGCCTCCAGCTGCACCATGCTTTGAATCAGTGCAGTCACGCAATACCATGGGACCATCTGCTGTGGTAACTGACACCATGCGCAGAATCTGCACTGACATAGGCCCTCTGATCCGTTAATTGTTTGGCCCATTGCCAATAACACGGTAATTTAAATATTTAAATATTTCATGGCTGATGTGTCATTTCTTCTTTCTGTGTAAATTTATAGAAGACTGACACATCCTTGTTATCCACAGCAGACGAGCGTCTCGTCACTATAGAGTCTGTCCACCCGAGATCTAAAATCATCCTGCAGAATGTATCCATGATAAAGTCGACAAATGTCCACTCTCTTTAGTAAATGAAAATAGATAAAACTTACAACAAATATATAATTTTTCACTGCCAATAAAAAGACTGACAGATGATAACTGGCTCAAATTAGGTCTTGTTTCCTTTCCTGTCGCTGTAATCAAACGTCTGATGCCAGAACTGATCTTATAGATTCCAGTCATCCAGGGCATGAGTGTTTGTGCCGGAGTGGTTCTGGGTGAAAAAAAAGTTGCATGGACACCAGACCAGAGCGCAAACTACACAACTTTGCATTAGTTGTTTACAGCACAGGCATAAATAGTTAGAAAAATGTTTTGTTCTATCTTATGTGGGCTTTTTATTCATGTTGACCATCTAAATCCATTCAAATCCATTTTTGGAGGTGGAAAACTGGGCAATTCCCCATGTTCCTAATTTACCTAACCATTAACCTCTCCACTGCCTTTGACCACTAGAGATTTTAAAGGATTGGAGGGAATTATAAAAACAAGGATGACTTCTTCCACAAACAGCGCCACCTCATTCCATGAATTGCATCTGGTATTGCAGCTCGGCTTTACTGAAGTGACTGGGACAGAACTGCAAAATCACATAAAATCTCCATACAGGTGTTGCCCTGTTTTTGGAACAAATCAGACATTTTTTTCTAATCTTATACAACTCCATCAAAAATAACCTTTGTCCTCACACAGACAAAGAAAAACATGAAATAAAACTATTTGAACATAGTGAGAAGGAGTTCTGCTTTGCTTGCATCCCATTTTCTATAAAACCAGCCCTGTTCACACTAGATAACTATTGACTGCAGTCAGGAAAAATGACTATAGGGATGAGGATAGCCAACATGTATTAGTGTCAGATTATTCCTTTAGAGATATTGCATGCAAATTTGCCAACAGTCCTGATTTTGCCAGGTTCAAGCTGAGAGCAAAACAGTTGGAGATATGAATACCTCACCCCTCCAAGTGGCCAGTGGCTTGCCACCATTTTGCGGTCTTCTTTTAATAGCTGGGATGGGGTTAAAATAACAATACACTACACTCACTTGTCCTAGGCCCTCACCTGTCTTTTCACAGCCTCCGCCACAACACCCCGGTCCTCTACGCTGGACTTTAGTTCTCCCAGCACAGAGGCCAGTAACTGTCCTTGCATGTTAATGAGGTGTGGTGAAGCACAATATTGGCAACAAAGATGTGCGTCACCCCCCTACCTCCATTTATAAGGCCAATCACTGACCTTAGTGCTGGAAGGGAGCGCTGGAAATAAGAAAGACCGGCGCACAATACTGGGGAGAGCCGGCAGCTGAGGTACCATAAGGACAGGTGAGGGCCTAGGACAGATGAGCACAATGCATTTAATTATTTTTAGCCCCTTCCCTCCCTTTGGTTTATTATGATTTGGGATATGGAGATACTTCAGAGAATAATAAATATATTTTCATGGCAATTGCAGTCCGATTGAGACCGATTATATACAAACCAAAGCGATTCTGAAAGCCAAATTTTATGAGATTTGCTCATAATTAATTGTTGTTATACATGTGATCTATTGATCAGCTTTGATCCATGACATTTAGTTCCTGCATAGGATGGTTCACTGTACAGTACATAGTAAGTTTTCCAGTTTGTTAGATTTCATCCGGGCATAAACACATTGCCCAAGTTGCGATGCTATCCTGGAATGTGACCATTCCCGACATATGTACATGTCTCTAATGTTTACTACCAGTTTTTCATTCATATCTATTACATCTTTTTACAGGGCAGGAGAGCTCAGCAGTGTAATCCGCGCGGCATAAAGTAGCAGCAGATGAGTTGGAGCAGTATAGGAAGGCTTGCCGGCTTTGGGGGATTATGGCTGGGTTTAATCTTGTCGGAGCAGGGTTTTGGGGAGATTTTAATCAGAATTTCCACAGTAATAATCCTGTATAAACTCATCTGAAAAGCCTTCAATCCCTTGCAAAGTTGTAATCAGGCAGCAAAGAATCTGATTAAAAGTTGCACTGTGGTTTTGTTTGCTGGAGGAAGGACCACATTATCCATGTCCTGCTTATCTTTATAACCGCTGGACAGCGTAACCAGAAAGGTCTGTCTAAAAAGAAAAAGAACTGGTCTGATGTGTTATCTATCAGTCAGTCCGTAATGCAGAAAAGATTCCTAGGAAAATAACTTTGTATGCTAAAATAGAGACAATACAGTATATTCAACCCCTTAAACATATGGACCACAAGTTTTTTTACTTGAAAGAATTAATTTTTGCCTATAAAACATTTTTACAATATATTTTCATTAAGGAAGCACTCCTATATATATATGTACATATTTTTTTTAAAATCTGGGTATATATACTGTACAGTCATGGACAAAAGTTTTGAGAATGACAC
>VIAB01016286.1:50649-60682 GCA_009801035.1 Oophaga pumilio
CTCTCCTCTGGTATGCTATCAGAGGAGAAAGAAATAAATGGGAAATCTGACTTTTTTTTGCGGTCGATTGCAATACTGGGGATGGTAAAAACCGACCTGAATCATGTTTCCCGGGGTCTACCCCCGGTGGCCGAGACCCCGGAGATTATCTGACGCTGCAGAGCACTATAACTTTATTTCTCAGTGCCAATAAAAATCGGCGCTGAGGAATAAGTACCCTTAACTGCTGCCATTAAAAGGCGTATCGGCGGTCGTTAAGGGGTTAAAGAAGGTGTCCACTAATTTGACAACTTCTTGTCAAATCCCTCGCTTGGCCCCGATAAAGCTTATACTCACCTCCCATGCTGGCACTGTTCTCGCGGTGTCAGCACTCATTCTCCCAGGGCTGCCGTGCTGTTGTTGTGACACGTGACGCCAGCGCCCAATTAGCACTGCCGTCACTGTCCCCGCCTTCTGTCGAATTAAACATGAAGAGCAAGTCTGAGATCAGCTGCAGCCTGGACATCCTCTTCATGTTCGATTTGTCTGAAGGAGAGGACAGTGTCGCCAGCGCTGATTGGGGGCCGGGATCACGTGTCACAACACCGCACGAGAGCCCTCGGGAGAGCGAGTGCCGACACCACGGGAACAGAGCCATCACAGGAGGCTAGTATAGGCTTTATTGTTTTATGGGGGACATACATTTTGATCAGGAAGGGGTTGTCCTAGTAGTGGACATCCCCTTTAACTACTTCTAGCCAGCTAATATGAAGTAAAATATTGGGCAACTCTGTTATATAAACTTGTACATCCAAATTAAAGGAACGCTTGGGCCCTGATTTAGTGTTAATGAAGGAAGTGCTGAATGAGATGCACCAAATTTATTACGAGACTTCTGCATCTTTCAACTGCGGCGCGCCACTGCCAGAAGTAAGACTGCCAAGAACCTGTGTATGTTTGTCATAATTTACACCACTTTTGTGGTGCACTTGGTCAAGCCCCATCCCACCTGAGCTTTACACATTTACAATAGGGAACTGGGGTATGGGGAGACCCTCAGCCCATTTCTACTTGCTCCTTGCCTTTATTCAAACTGGCTTGGTAAATATTATCAGAGCTTTGGCCTTTTATTTGGTCCTTAGCCTCTCTTGGTTAAGGGGCTCTTATATAGCAATCTTGTTTTTTGCTATAGGCATGCATTATTCATCCCAGATTTGGGCATTTATGGTTTTCTAATATATAGGGGTTCACTGTTTTCTATTCAGCTATATTTGGACATTTGTATACATGTGTATGCTTCCTTATGTTTTGATGCTATCATAATTATTGCCTGTTTATTGAATGTGATATATACACATGGTCTCATATACCAGTACTATAGTGCAATAGGAGGTTGTATCATTACACATGTATATTGGGTCAGGGGTGATGTGATTTGATTTTGTATGTGTTTTTAAATGGTTTTAAGATTTATTGTGTGTGTTGTTTCCCTAATAAACTGGGTTTATTTAAAGTGACATTTGCCATTTCTGGTTGGGATCCAAACTTCTCTTAAAAGAAAACTGGATGTATTTCAGGACTGTCAAGTCTTCTACTGTCTGGTGGGATTAGCTATAAATAACGTCATGTGGTATTTCATCTAAGACTTCCGAGAAAAGACAGTGCCGTGAAGAGACTTAACTGTGTGCTGCCTCAGATTCTGATATGGAGTCCAGTAAAAAACTGTTCTATTCAAGGCTGAATATAGTTATTATAAAATATCCTTCTGTATGTAGATGTTTAGTTACTCCACCTTCCTGGATATGTAACATCTTACAAGTAATATTTTGCCACGTATATCATACAACGAATAGTAGCATTACTTGCATTACTTACTGGAGGCTGCTTTTTTACGGATGGGAATTTTCTTCATGGGTAATGAACTAGTTAATTGTCCTTGGTTGGCAAACCACCAGAACTCTAAAGTGATTGCTTTCTTACTGCTTTTAGTCAATCTTCTTCAAGAACTGCTCCCACTACATCATCTGAATGGAACCTGCAGTTTGTTTTGGCATTAACCCTTCCTCTGCAGGAGGGGGCTTTTGTATGTGGATCATGAGGCTTCAGCAGGGTTGAGCTCCAACCTCCCATTGGCTGTATGTGTGATGGAGGTGACTGATGCCTCCCTTGCTGCAGCTTGGGTGCCTTGCAGGAAGATAGCCCTCTTTGTGAAGTCTAGGGGGGAACAAAGAATTGATGCTAGCCGTTGTCTTACCGCACACTCGTCTCTACAGTATGTATTATGTGTTACGTTTTCCTAGTATCGAAGCACAACATGCGGATTAGATGGACATGAAGTATGTGCGGGTTATTAGCCGCACATCATTACACAAATGAGACACAATACTGACTTCTATTATCACTTTCTCCTCCCCCACTTTCCAGACAGCAATAAGCCCCCACTAGGATTTGCATGACAAATCCCTGCCCTAACATGGCACAGTACAAACCTATGAATGGTGTTTCCCATGCCGTCAGCAAAAGATTTCAATCTAACATCTTCAATTTTATTATGCTAGTGCATTGGAATATTTATAGTAATCATATACACCAGTAATATATTATAACACAAACTGGTATCTAATAGCTCTATACATAAATACAAATATATAAAGAAGAGATAATATTTGTATCACATAGTATGACGTATTGATTCCACTATATCATACATGTGGTACAGCACAGAAGTTATAGTCCGCCTACACTGACATTACACACTACAAGATGCTAGAACGCATTCCTCTTTGAGGAGTTGAATTGTTTCACCATGGCTGACAGTATGTGTCAGAGACGTTATTTTTCATGTCAATCCTTGCGGAAATGTGTTGTATAGAAGTTTGTGTTTTCCTTGTGTTTGGGGTTTTTTGGTGCTCCACCCCTCACAATGAGTGGAGTGAATGTGCACAATAATGAAGCATGTAAGGAGGGATGACATCACCAGTCAGTGGTCCCAGCTTTCATGCACAGCAGTCACCTTTTATTATCCTCATGACATGTTTGGAATGTGTTGGCAAATTCTCTAAAGAAGCGGAAACCAGAGAAAGTCTTGTTAAGGTTTCCGAGGAGAATAGCTATGTCTGGTGAACTATCTGAAAAGGTAAGGAGAGTCCAGATCTGGTTCACTTTCAGACATGCTGCTCGAGAACATCAGTGAGCTCTTTTGTCCACAGAGTCCTTTCTGGCTGTTTGGCAGTGTGATCACATAAAGACCTTCTGGAGGCCGTGAGGATGGTGGAGCAGTTGGGATGAAGGGGGACTCTAGTAGAAACTGCATTACATGAAACCAAATCGAATTGTAGATTACACTGTAGCCTAGACGGATGAAGCTAGTGTGTAATTGTGTCATGGGTAGTTATAATGCCAAGGGGTTAATAATTCATCTTTATGTGTTGCTGGCATTGGTGATTTATTGATTTACTCACTGTGGATGTATGATCATTAATTGTTACATGGCATTACCCTTCATTTATTTGGAGGTGGAAAAGGCATTTAGAGCACTATATGAAGGGATTCATACAAGACACTTTAACACAATGGGACAAGTTTACTAATCCTGTCACTATATAGACTGGACGATGGCACGTCTTTACACACATTTGTCCAATTATACACTGCCTTTCAGCTTTTTTTGACACTGTCTTTTTTTTCTCAACCAATATTTTAGTACCTCTTATACTTGGCCTTTCCGCAAGAAGCCATTGCAACACAAAAAAAGTCTAAATAATAAATGTGGCACACGACACGTCCACCAGGACTCTGCCTCAATTTGAGGCAGGATTGTAGTGTATTTTGACTGGTAAATCTGCCTCTATTTTTTTATATTGACTGGGGTCATGTTTGCCCCGGTGTAATGGTTCCTGAATAAACAAGATCTTTTTACTTGGGTCAGTAAACTGTTTTTTTTTTACTAGTCAGAATAGCTTACCAGACGTGGACCATAAAGAGTAATATTTTGCTACAACATTCATATTAATATGTAAAGATATTTTCTACAATATGTATTAGTATGAGATATCTAATGAAAATCTGCAGCCGGCCTGAATAGGAGTTGTGATTTGAGAGTGAATCTCAATTCTGGCTCATATAGAAGGTGTAAAGCAAGGGCCCACCTCCAGTCCTAAGGCCATTAGTCTTAATATTGCCTTGGGACTAGTGGTGGTTTCGTGTTTAGACTCCCTGAAATCAAAAAACTTTTATCTCATATATATCTATCATGTAAAATTTCCTAGATTTGAATGAAGCTAAATAAACCTTTGTTAAGGTCACCTAATTGTATTACTTTTTATTTTTAATAATGCTTTTTATAAGAAATATGGTATCAAACATTTTTTTAGCTTCTACAATGTTTTAATGCAAAATTTTAATAGCATTAAGCAATATTGTTTTAGGGGAAAATAAGGATTTTGTTAAATAGTATTCATTGTTAAAACCTAAGTCTTACTACTCAACTTCAACACTGAAATACTAACACATAGCATTCTAATGACAATTGCCTGCATACAGTGGCCACATAATACCAACATGTGGCACTTGAATATGTCTACTATTCAAAATGGTGAAAAATATATATTTTTTGTAAACAAACATTTTTTGGGTTTTACAGGTTAAAGAAGTTATTGGAACAGGAGAAAGCTTATCAAGTGCGGAAAGACAAAGAATATAACAAGCGACTGAATAAAGTTAGAGATGAACTAGTGAAGCTTAAGTCATTTGCACTGATGCTTGTGGATGAGAGGCAAATGCATATTGAACAACTTGGGCAACAAAGTCAGAAGATACAAGACCTCACGCAAGAACTTCAAGAAGTAGATTCGAAAATCAAATCAGTTTGTGCCAAAGCCAATGAAGACAGCCAAAAGGTTGTTAAACTGGAATTGGACATTGAACACAAAACCTTAAAATATTCTCAAGAGCATGAGGAGATGACTGCAAAACTAGCTACTCAAGAATCTAATAACCGTCAGCTACGACTTAAGTTGGTGGGTCTCAATCGTAAAATTGAAGAATTGGAAGATGTAAATAGAAACCTTCAAAAAGCTGATGATGAGTTGAAAGAACTAAGAGAAAAAATTGCCAAAGGAGAATGTGGGAACTCAAGCTTGATGGCAGAAGTGGAAAATTTAAGAAAGCGGGTTTTAGAAATGGAAGGGAAAGATGAAGAAATAACAAAGACGGAATCTCAATGTAAAGAACTGCAAAAGAAACTCCACGAGGAAGAACATCACAGTAAGGAACTGAAGTTGGAGGTAGAGAAACTGCAAAAAAGAATGTCAGAATTAGAAAAATTAGAGGAAGCCTTAATGAAAAGCAAGTCAGAATGCTCTCAGCTTTATGTCAAGTTGGATAAAGAAAAAGCCCAAACAAGGGATTTAATTAAGGAGGTAGAACTGGTTAAAGCTCGTATTAAAGAACTAGAATCAGTCGAAGGAAAACTTGAAAAGACTGAGCATAGTTTGAAAGATGACTTAACAAAGTTAAAAAGTTTTACTGTTATGCTTGTTGATGAAAGAAAAATCATAATGGAAAAAATAAAATTAGAAGAAGGAAAGGTGAATGATCTAAATAAGTGTTTAAAGACTGAGCAAGGTAAAGTTATGGAAGTTACAGAAAAACTTATAGATGAAAGCAAAAATCTTTTGAAATTGAAGTCAGAGATGGAAGAAAAAGTTTACAACTTGACAAAAGAAAGAGATGAGTCAATAAACAAGCTAAGAAGTGAGGAAGAGAAAAATTGTGAATTAAGCTGTAGAGTAAACCTGCTGATGAAAACAGTAGAAAGCATGGAGGCAACGGAAAGAGAAGCAGCGCGAAGTAGAGCTAAAAGAAGTTTGGAATCTGTACATCAGGAAGACAACAGGACAAAAGAGTTAATTTTGGAAATAGAGAGACTCAGGAATCGACTACAGCAACTTGAAGTGGTAGAAGGAGACCTGATGAAGACAGAAGATGAATATGATCAACTGGAAAGAAAATATAGAACTGAGCAAGACAGAGCAAATTTCTTGTCTCTCCAGCTTGAGGAGCTGAAAAGTCAGATAGCAAAAAATAAAGCTATTGAGAAAGGAGAAGCTGTTAGTCAAGAGGCTGAACTTCGAAATCGAATAAGAGTAGAGGAGGCTAAAAACAGAGACTTGAGAGCAGAAGTTCAAGCATTAAAAGAGAAGATTCATGATATGATGAACAAGGAAGATCAACTTTCGCAACTACAAGTTGACTATTCAGTTCTTCAAAAAAGGTTCATAGAAGAAGAAAGTAAAAATAAAAATATGGGGCAAGATGTACTGAATTTGACAAAAGAGCTAGAGCTTTCAAAACGATACAGTCGAGCTATAAGACCGAGCATGAATGGAAGAAGAATGGTAGATGTCCCTGTAACATCTACAGCAGTCCAGACAGATGCAATAAGTAATGAGATGGTTGAGGAAGAGACGCCAGCTGTGTTTATCAGAAAATCTTTCCAAGAGGAAAACCATATTATGAGCAATTTACGACAGGTTGGACTTAAAAAACCTACAGAGAGGTCAGCTGTTTTGGAAAGGTATCCACCTGCCTCTAATGAATTAAATATAAGAAAATCATGGATTCCCTGGATGAAAAAAAGGGAAAATGGCTCTCCTGGGACCCCAGTCACTCCAGAAAGAGCAGTTCATCCAAGTCCCAGTCCAGGACGCCCTAATGAAGTGTTCCTTTCACCAAAACAGGGTCAACCTTTACATATAAGAGTAACACCAGACAATGAAAATAGCACAGCTACTTTAGAGATAACAAGTCCACCTGCAGAGGACTTCTTTTCAAGCACAACAATAATACCAACCTTAGGGACTCAGAAACCACGGATTACAATTATTCCTTCTCCAGGTGTCATGACACAGAAAGGAAAAGGTTTAGACAGCCCTGTATCACCAGAAAGGTCTATGTCTCCTGTTACAATAACAACTTTCTCAAGGGAAAAAAATTCAGAAACTGGCAGAAGCAACTTTGGAGAAAGGCCTACCTCCCCAATCCAGATAGTTACTGTATCAACATCTGCTGCCCCTCCAGAGATATCTGTGTCACCTGATGCACAAGAAATGACCATGGGACGTGCTGTGTTTAAAGTTACCCCTGAAAAACAAACTGTGCCAACACCAATAAGAAAATTCAATTCTAATGCAAATATAATTACAACAGAAGATAATAAAATCCATATTCATTTAGGTTCTCAATTTAAGAGAAACCCTGGCAGCTCGTCAGAAGGTACACCAGTCATAACGGTTAGACCTTTAAATGTTGGTGCAGAAAATAAGGAAGTAACGACTGGAACCGTACTTAGATCTCCAAAGACTAATATATCAACCAGACCTGCTACAAATAAAGTGACCAGTTCAATAACCATAACTCCTTCTTCTACATCCTCTACACGTGCAACACAATCAGTGGTAAGTACACAAGTAAACACAATTACATTTATTATTAGACTCATAGAATATCTAGCACCTGTAGATAACCATGCTCTTGCTGAACCTTCAGCCTCTTCTGTGCTTATTGTGCAAATGTCTATCTAATATGCCCAGGAACTGGCCAAATTCTCATGCTCTGTAACTTTCTACTCACTGCTTATGAGTGGGTCGTCCCTTTATATGCTTTCAACCAGTTGGTGCAGGGATTTTCTTTCCCTCACTTCCAAGCAAGAATTGCATCTGTCACTATCCAGCAGTTTGCCTGCCTGTTTTACTGACAATGCAATAAATCAGTTGGTGCTCTGCAAGCCTCAGTGGTGCATGTGGATAAGTAGGCGATCCTCCACACAGTACAGCATAAAGTTCTGAGACTCACATTACTTTGTTCAATTTTTTTTTTATTTGATCAAACAGGAATATCTCTGTTTTAGCATGGCAAATGTATGTGTAAACCGAAATTGGTAGGTGAAAAAGGCTTGGAGCAAGCTGCAGAACATCCCAACGCTGCTGTCTACACTTGTATTTGCTATGCTGAAAGTTAGACATGCTAATTTGCGAAAATAAGTATTGAAGAACACTTGAGTGCTGGGAATTTTTTGCTATACTCGACTTAAGGAAGCACTACTCTGAACTTATTTGACTAAATCTGTGTATATTTGTATGTAGTCCAGCGCAGTTCTGCTCCTCTTCTCAGTGGCGTAACCACTACTCAGACTATCCGGATTACTCCGTTCTCTATATGTGACATAGAAGTCTCTTTTACAATGTAAGCTTATGTAGCTTCATTCTGATGTAAAAGACACTTCCAGGTCACATAGAGCGCAGTGTGGTCTAGAGAGTCTGAAGAGCAGTGACGTCAGTGAGAAGAGGAGCAGAACAGCACTGGATACTGAAGACTGTGGCAAGTGAGTATACTCAGACACACATACTACACTACATACACATATACACAGATTTAGTGAATAAAAGTTCATGGGTGGGCTTCTTTAACTGACAGACAGGAGAGCAGGAGTAAAGAGACAAATATCTGCCCTCACTTCCTGTAATTCATCTCTGAGTGTCTGCTGCCGGAGATGGATTACACCTGACAACAGGCAATCGGTAACAAGTTAGAAAGAAGAGACACCAAGTTGAACTTTGGGGTGATTTTTTAGGGGTAAGATAATAGGATTTTTTTTCATTTTAAAGGGGCTGTCTGGTCAAAATCGATAAGTCTATAATCACTCTGTGTGACTGCAGACTTATGAATCCACCAGTGCACGCTCTGTGTGCTGCGGGGATCTGCCAGTTTCTGAGTCGAGATCGGAGGGTATGTTAGTATTATACATATCAGGGCCAGAGCCCGTCTAATGGGCGTAGCCTTGCTCCATACACTTGTATGCACACTGGATTGGCTCTGTCTGGGAGTATATATAACGCATACATACCCTCCAGTCCCGTCTCAGAAATCTTCCAATTCCTGCAACACACAGTGCGTGCCTGGGAGGATTCAAAAGTCTGCAGTCACACAGAATGACTGCACACTTATCGATTTGAAACGGACAATCCCTTTAACTGCTTCCCACCACATAGTTTTCATTTTTTCCTCCCCTTCTTCCAAGAGCCATAAATTTTTTATTTTTCCATCCACCTGAACCATTGAATGACACCATTCATTTTACCTCACTATGTACTGGTAAACAGAAGAATGTGTTTTTTTACAGGGCAAACAGACAACTTTATTAGTAACATTTTGGGATAGATATATTTTAATTGCTTCTTATTTTATTTTTTTGCAGCATTGCGGCGACCACAAAAACGCAATTTTGTTGTTTTTACTTTTTTCTGTTTACGGTATTTACCGATCGGGTTAATTAATTTTATATTTTGTTATATCAGACTTATATGGAGTCAGTGATACAAGTATGTGCATTTTTATTTTTTTATTTTTAATGGGATAAAAGGTGATTACAATTTTTAGTTTTTTATTTCATGCTTACGATATTTAAAACATTTTTTTTTTAAATTTTTTACTGTATTTCTTATTCCCCGTAGGGAACTTGAACCTGCGATTGTTTGATTGTCTAGAACACACATAGCATTTTCTCAACCATATTCATTAGGTAGATATCAGGCTGTACAGTTTTCCACAATTGTTAGTTTAACAGTACCCAAAATATCAGTATTGGATTTAGGTTAGAGGACTATGGAAGCCAGGTCATCCAACAAAACACTTAACTAATTATTTTTTTGCTAGGTAAAAATGGGCAAATCAATTATCTAGAGTCAATCAGTTCAGCATCAAAAAATATATAATGTTTATTTTTACCTTAATAGACTCAAAGTGTGTATATTAGCACTTACATGAGGAACTATTCTTGAATAATGTGAACACAAAAACATGAATAAACACTACTTTCAGAGACACAAAATTTACACATTCTCAAAACTCACGCTCTGTTGTGACCAATTGTCAAATGTCAGTCTTTTACAAAGCTCCTAGGGCCTCTTCCCTCTCACTGTCTCTACATGCTTTCAGTCTACAAGCATCTCATAAAAAAATCGGATTGCACTTGGACCAATGTTATTCAATAGGT
>VIAB01016287.1:31088-41312 GCA_009801035.1 Oophaga pumilio
CTCATTGGCTGAAAAATGGCGCCTGCAAGCATTATGGGAAATCCAACTTTGACGCTCATTTTGCCGAACGCATGGCCGGCTTGGCGCTATGATCGGGTTTCGGGCGGCGAAACCCAACTTTGGCGAAAGTCAGCGACTCCTGAATCTGACCTACCTATTTCGCTCAACTCTAATCAGGGCCAAAACTTATTTTGAAAAGTTACTTGAAAGGATAGTTCCTCTTCTACTAGAGATGAGCAAATCTTTTGAAATTCAAATTCATCAGCTGTACTGAATTTTCCACGAAAATAATATTTGCAGTGAATCAATTTGCCTCAAATTGCAATACTACAAAGTTTCTAATTTCCTTGAAATTATATGTATAACACTTTGAGGTCTCCTGAGACTGTATTAAATCACTTTCACTTTATCGCAAATACAGCCTCAATAATATCAAAGTGAACTCAACATATATGGCTGTAGGTCAACGGCTGCAAGCAGGTGGTGAGTAAGGTTAAGTTCACACAGCTTTTTTGATGCGTTTTTGTTCTGCAGTAAAACCTGAGTACTTGGCAGGAAAGAAGCTGCAGCAAAAATGTGTATTTGGTGCATTTTTTTAAGCGTTTTTTCCATTCAATTCAATGGGTGAAAAATGCTGAAAAACACGCTGAAAGAAGTGACATGCTCTATGTCCAAAAAACGTAGCAAAGCACAAAATAATTATGAAAAAAAAACAAGCTGTGTGCATGATATTTCTGAAATCTCATAAACATAGCTGGTACTGTCAAATGTAGCTGGTGTAATACGCGCTGACCATATTCGTTGAATACTCGTAGCAGCACAACGCGGCACACACGTCTCACATGGATGCCCACTTCGCCAGAGAAAAGGCTAATGCTGACCTCGGTGTGCAGTTGCAGCTATCTTAATTGCTAGGGGCCGACCTTGGTGCTTTTGCACCTTGCTCCCTCATTTTCTGTGCAACTAGGGCAGCGTGACCACCAGCTCTTCCTCTGAACTGCCCACGTCACTTGGATGGCCTTGACTCCATGTGGGGTCTAGGATGTCATCATCTCCCATCACATCATCACACCTGTCCAGTCTGTCCATTACTCTGCTGCTCTATTATTCCACTTCTGTACTCGCTACTTCTCTGCTTCTCCCCATGCATGTCCCTTCATTGTGTCCCAATTCCACAACGTATCCACTTCAAGATACTAACACTGACCTACAAAGCCGTCTCGTCTATAATCTGTCTCCCTCATATATCTCTGAACTATTCTCCAAATATCCCTCACAACATAATCTCTGATCCTCACAAGTGATCCATACGTGTTATGTTTCGGTAGCTGAGGAGAAATTGAAAAAAAAAGCCAAAGTAGTAATACACCAGAGAGGCTGGAAACTATTGGATTGCAGTACACTAAACTAACCGCCACACTAGAAGTAGCCGTGGAGTGTACCTACGGTGATCCTAGACACCTCGTCACAGCCAGAGAGATAACTACACCTAAAGGCAGAAAGATGAAAGCTATCTGCCCCGGAGCAGAATCCCCAAAGAAATAGGAAGCCCCCAAACATGGAATGGCTGTTAGACAAGAAGAAAACAAGGACACAGACAGAAAATAGAATGAGCAAACGCTGGGGCCCAATCTGTCTAGATAGAAAAGTATTGGAAAGAATTCTGACTGCAACCCCAAAAACCCTGACAAAAATACCAACACTTCTGATTAACAAAAAACCTGAGAAAACATGATCTCTACCACCTAAATCAGATCTCTGGTGTAACTCACAACAACTCAGCAAATAAAAAGTGACAAAGAAACAAAGCAAAAGTGCAAACACAAAATGAGCACAATTGCAGCGCCAGACCCCAAAAGGGGACCAGGCTGTAGTCCACTGCAAGCAGCAAACCAGCAGTGAAAATTCAACAGAGGAAAAAAAAAAATTTATGGCAACTCCCTTTTTTTCTTTTTCCTTTTTACTATTTTTCCCTTCTGATTTCTATGTACGCCCCTGGTTATATATAAAGATAAATGTGTACATGTCTAGATAATTGGCCAAATAATTTTTACTGATCATCCAGCACGTGTGCTTGAGGGCTTGAGGTACTCTTCCCTTTTATACATGTATGTCATTAAGACTTAAGAAAATATCTATTAAAAAGTGATTTTATTTCTATTGTGGCACAGTAATTGCACCAGTGCTGCATCCCTCTAACTTAGGTCAAAGGTTTGTTGCGGTAAAGTTCAAATCAGGTGCATCCCACACTACATATACAGGTGCGTCTCACAAAATTAGAATATCATCAAAAAGTGAATTTATTTCTGTTCGTCAATACAAAAGGGGAAACCAATATATTTTAGAGTCATTATAAACAGAGTAATTTATTTAAAGCGTTTGTTTCTGTTAATATTGATGATTATGGCTTACAACTAATGAAAAATGGTGTAGAAAAAGTAAAGACAGTTCCAGAATTGCTATTTATTTTTTCATACTGCTTCTCAAAAATTGGAATTAAAAGCAAAAAAAAAATGTTATATACCTCCTAATCAGATGTGGTCTGTCAATGTAAAAATAGAAATATCACAAAACTGACCAGCTCCTTCAATCAGAAAAATATTCTTTTAGTTAGAGCTGGATGGATCCGACCTGCCCTTAAAAGTGTAGGCTTTCAGCTGGGGGGAAGCATATAGGGTTAAGGTCCCAACAAAGGGGTGCACCTTGCCATGGATTTTGGACTCTCATGAATTAGCCAATTTGTGCACTAAGTACCTTCATTTTTTTAAATATTTTCTATAGCAGTACTGCAGTTAAAATTTCATATATATATATTCAATTGCATATTATAGCATATCAGAATACAGCTGTATTTTCTTGGTTGCAAATAGTTGTGACGGCTTGCACATGTTCACATTTACCTTATTCTGTTTGGAGGTGCTGGCCAGACTTTTTATATTTGTAAAATACTGGAGAAAAATGGAGCTAAACAGCGTTTTTATGAATTTATAAAACATGAAATTTTATTACAATATTTAAACAAGTCAATAGACATAGATCAAAAAGCATTAAATCAGGTAACAATTGCAATGAAACACCAAGGGGATTGAGGAAGCGACACCGAGGTGCTGCATACACTGTGTATATCTCTCATACATCAGTATAGGACACTTAGGTTTTTTTCAGTTGCACATGCAATGCTGTTTCCCCTGTGAAATCCTATTCTTGGACACACTGTGGATAAAGGTGTTATGTGGTCATATATATACTGTTAGTCCTGAGCTGCACATGCAATGCTGTTTGTATTGAGAAATTTGTTTCTCTTGTACCTTATGGACATGTACTATATACTGCGATTATGTATTATGACTCGCCAGTCGTTGCCTATATTAGCCATCTAATACACTGATATTTTTGGCAGCAGGGTGCGGTGTTTAGGTGGTGTTTCATTGCAATTGTTACCTGATTTACTGCTTTTTGATCTATGTCTATTGACTTGTTTAAATATTGTAATAAAATTTCATGTCTTATAAATTCATAAAAACGCTGTTTAGCTCCATTTTTCTCCAGTATTTTTCAGTCTTTTGGGAGCTGGTGTATTCTACCCAGATGTGGTATCACTGTATATCCCGACTGGGCTCTTGTAAATATAGATATTTGGGACTATATGTGTTTTTATATTTGTAGTATGTTACTTCTGACTGAGCACTCCTCCCATCAGGCTAAGCCATTCTTACAAAGAGCTGGATCCTGCTTGCCCTTAAAATTGTATGCTTTCAGCCCAAGAAAGGCATGTAAGGTTAGGGTTCCAACAAAGGGGTGTGCCTTGCTTTGACTGTTGGACTCTCATGAATTGGCCAATATGTGCTATAAGTACCTTCATTTTTTTAATATCTTTTCTACAGCAGTAACGCAGTTCCAATTTCATATAATCAATGTTTGCATATCATAGAATTTCAGAGTGCAGTTGTATTTTCTTGCTGGATGGAAAAATAGAGGTTGTCCATGCTCTTAGTAATTCAGAGGCGTTGGAAAAGTGACATGACTCCCAAAAAATAATCCAGTAAAATCCAAGCTCGTAAAGTCAAACATCCCCCTTTTCTGAGCCCCGCTGTTAGGGTCTGCGGAAAGCACCAAATATATGATGTAGAGAGGTGCGTTCGCAGCCCGGGGTCCACCGTGCTGGCGGAGCCTGCTGCTAGTAAAATGGCGCAAGAAGCAAACTCTGTTATCCCGCAGAGTCGCCAAAATAAACGCCGAAATGCGCTGTGGCAATATGTGCAAACTCTGTTATTCCACAGAGCCGCTAGAAGGAATGCCGCAGCGCTATATGGCGATGTGTGCGAACTCACTTAACAACACTGAGTCGCAAAATAAACACGCTAGGGCGCTGTCTAGCGTTGAAAGCGAACCCTGTTACGTCACAGAGCCGCAGAGACAAACTTCTGTGTCCTGTCAGGCACCCAGGGACACAGTTGACTGCTAAGCGAAAATAGAATGTGATCATGCGCTAATGTCCTCGCGAGAGTCACCCGCAATCTATGGCATCTGAACGCCGGGCCCTGAATACGGCAATCAAACTCCTCACCGGTTATGCCGGTAATCTAGGGCATCTAGGACATCGACCCTGACCAGCTAGCATACCAAGCTCGTTACCGATTAAGTCGGTATTGTAAAGGCGGATTTCAGCCGCCCTAACCACACACACGCATGACCACACTGGCGCAAGCATATAATGGTTGATATTAGCGCATGGCGGCCCAGCCATGCCACCCTTTTACAGTAACAGCTACAGGACCAGCCAGAAACAAGGACCAATGAGAAACTGTTCCAAAACACATGTAGTTTCAGGACCTTTCAGGCGGACCAATAGGAGCTGCTGCAGTACCTGAACATGTGACCCCTGATCTCCAATGACAGATCTTACCCTGGGCATGCTCAGAAGGGGAAACGCAGGACTTCGTCCCAAAGACGTTTGCTCCAGCACTGGCTATAATAGCAGATCCAGGAGAGGCAACAGCAAGTCTCTGCACAGTATTGGAATGGGCAAGATGCTGGGACCGACGTCTCTGCTGAGCAGGCTCCACTGTGGCTGGAGATAAATGGGGGACTGCAGCGGGACTGGTTCGAGACCCCTCTTGTGCAGCAGCGGGAACTCAAATCCTAACACCCGCTATATGGGAAAACCACACCTGATGTCAACATGTATGGCACTTATGCAGAGGGGAGAGCGCACTTAAAGTTGTTCTCCGGGACTAATTGTTGATAATCTAGCTGCAAGATATTTGTCATGCGTTTACCATGTCAGAGAGGAGACAAAATCCACAACGTCTGATATTAAACTGTGCAGATTTCTTTTAGCAATGCAGGGGTTTATCTGCTCAGTTGAGAGTTCTTGGAAGCTTTCTTACATTAAGGCTCTCAGATATTCACTTTTAGCCACTCCCATCTGCTATATAATTTGGGCCCTCGCTAGCACACATTGCTAGAGCTAGCTTCATGCCGCATGGTTAGGCGATGGTGGTCCGCCGTAGTTGTTTAAGAAGGCCTTTGGTAGATTTATCTGAGACTGTTGTGAGGTTTTGGGTGTGCACTAATCCCTTTCTTTTCCTACTTTGTTTTTTCCCCATCCCCCACTCCCTTGTGTTTACCTCTGTTGTTTTTGTGAGTATATTTCTGTGATTGGTATTTTCCAAATTAAATCACATAATTTGTATTACCTTGTTAGTCTGGTTGGTGTATTATAGAGATGGATGGACTTCTGGATGTTCAGATCCAGAAGGTTTGGCCGAACAGTTAAAAAAAAATTTGGGTTCGGATCCCAGATCAGTACTCAGACCCGAACCCAAACCTCACCTGAAAATCCAGTGTTTGCCATGCTGTCATGTGCATGACAGTGCAGCAAACACTGCTTCTGATCGGTGGTAAAATCACTATGGCAACGATCGGACTCCCACGATGATGTCGTGGGGGTGCCGATCTGAATGCAGAAGGAGCTCCAGTCCCTCTGCCCACTCCTGAATGTTGCAATCTCGCTCAATCGCAGCCTTTAGGGGGTTAACAGCCAAGGGTGGTGCTGACACTGCTCCTGGCTGTTAGTGCAGACGCTCGGTCACTGACAGAGCTGAGCTGCTGCAGTGATCGAGCAGGAGGTGATGATATTTCAGCATCTCCTGCGCGATCATGCTATGATTGGTCAGTCAGATTGACTGACCGATCACAATGATCTGGGTATGTGGAGCTATGGCATGGGTCCCTGCACCTCTTTCCTCCCCTAAATAACAGGTAAACCAACAAGGTATAGGTAAATTCAAAGAAACATTTGTAAGCAGTTTAGGTGGTAAAGAGGGAAGTTCTGTGCAGGTTGCCAAGCAAAAAGAAACCAAAAAAGTTGGTGGATCAGAAGAAAAAACATATAAGCTAATTACCCATGGCTGTAGAAACGATAGTGCGCCAGCCAGAAGACCCTAACATACATTTCACAAGCAAGTTGCTTCATCAGGGGGCGTGGCTTAAGATGTCAAAAATGCTTCTATATATTGTGACTCAATCGGTCACATAATCGGTTAGAACCTATTACAAGGGACATGACAGCGCATGCGCACCTGCCTCAAACAAACTACTTCCGCCATCCGCCATTCAGCATGAAGCGGTCACATGGGCGATCATGCTATGATTGGTGAGTAAGACTGATTGACCGATAACAGTGATCTGGGTATGTGGACCGATGACATGGGTCCCTGCACCTCATCCTGTGCCGCTCAGCTGTCAATGACAGCAGTTGGCACAGAACTGTCACTGCAGGTTTATACACAGTGACAGTCTAAATGCTTGATGAACATAGCACTTCATGGTGCGGGAACTGACACTTGGCCATGATGGGCTTTTTCTGGTTAATGTGGGATCCAAACACCCAGGCTAAATGGAAGATCGGTAAATCACAATATGCAGTGATCTTCTTTCCCCAGATCTCTCAGGTTGGCATGACACACTTGTGACAGGCATATAGAATGGAGCCAATGGGTTAGTCTTTCTAACAAGTAACGGACTTAACTTTAGCCCTAGTTCTCACTATGGGTAGAGAATCCCTCTTGCTTACTCTTCTAGCACTTGGAATTCTTCTTCACCTCAAGCAGTGCACCCGGATTCCATCACCTCCTGCCTCTGAGAGATTGAGTCCATATTTTCCTGTAGTTCTGCAGGCTTAGTGCACCCAAAGTCCCCTATGTCCATCTTGAGGTTTCCAGGCCAACAGATGAATTTGCACAGAAGGGTTATTGGCAATTCACTGCCCCAAGTAACAGGCTCATGATGTTCGTAGCAGTCTATTGCCTATAATCACTGTTGTCACTTCATCACACTTTCTCTAACTGAACTTGACACTTCCTTAAAGGGAATCTGTCACCCTAAATTGGCGGGATATTTAAATGATGGCAGTCAGGTCAGATGGGCGGTGTTTTGGGCACTTGCCTTAACATGTTGTTCGCCGCTGTCTCCATTATTTCTGGGAATTGTAGTCGTTGCCCTCCATATAACGCGCCTGCGCATTGCAATCTTGAATTGCGCACGCGCAGTATGCTTTGCCCGCAAATTGCAATGCTCAGGCGCGTTATATAGAGGGCAACGACTACAATTCCCAGAAATAATGGAGACAGCGGCGAACAACATGTTAAGGCAAGTACCCAAAACACCGCCCATCTGACCTGACTGCCATCATTTAAATATCCCGCCAATTTAGGGTGACAGATTCCCTTTAACTTGGCAAAACCCTCAGTTTCCCCTCCCTAATCTGGGCCGACTGTGACAGTTAACACTGTCTGGACTAGACTGCAGCCCAGAGAGTTTTAGTTTCAAATAACATATATTAATATAAAATACACTTAACCACTTGGGGTGTCAAATTGTCGAACATCACCTCCACCACTTCAACATTTGGCCCACGTGCCCAACTTTATGGTTCAGATTTGCCAGAGTTTCTGGTTAAGTTACGCCATGGCAGCGACCATTTCCGCAAGTCAGCTATAGCTGCCGCTGCTCTTGCAGTGCTGCAGTACTCAAGTGCTAGCTCATCGACTGGTGTGAGGCGTGACAATGCACTGGAACTCCACACTGCACATTGTTGTCAATACTCTGGAGGTGACTTCTGAGCTGGGGCTACCCTCCGGTGGTTGCTGAGGGTAAGGAACCAATTGCTGAATGGCCTTCAGCTGGCTCTGAATGGTCTCAGATATAAGTGACCTGAAATCCCTTCCACGTGTTCTTCCACGTCTTGCTTGGAGCTCAGGTTGCATTCCTGCTCTCATTCAGATAAGTGATTTGCTGTTTTTTTTTCCTCTGGTTGGATTTTCCTTGCTGGTTTGCTGCTTACACACACAACACCTATATAAATGACCCATGTAGAGAACTCTGACCATTAGAAAACACCAAATAATAGAAAAACTCTACAAAAAAGTAATAATGCAAAAATGACAAACTTTATTGAACATCATGTTAAAAAACACATCCAAAAAATTTTTTAAAACGGGAGAAAAAAACACACAACATACAGACAAATAGGTGGTACAGCCAGAGCGGGGAATAAGAACAATTGGCAACAATAGTCAAAAAAAATTAATAATGTATATACGTGTAACCTTCACAAGTAAAACACCCCTGTGACGCACTTCCGCTTCTTCGGGTTTGCACCGCTGATACACGGCGGCCCGTAACCGTGGCAAATTACGCCACAGGAAATACAAGCACTCTTTATCTCTTGTTATGTATATGTCCCGTTATGATAACATGTAGATAATTAGGATCATGCATGTCTGCCATTATGTGGGATACATAGGTAAATACAGAAGATGGCCCTAAAATGAGTTTGCATCGGTTAGTACACTGGTGGTCAGTATGATCACCATGGTAACGGCGTTAACAAACATTCACTGTTCTTCGCGCATGCGCAGAGACTCATTTCAACCTCTTTGTCTGATTGGCCAAGTGGAATATAAAAAGGTACTGTACCAACGTCTATCCACCCCTGGACAAAGCATTTCAATGCGAAATGCGCGTCGGGTGTGGTGGACGTCTGAGCCTTGAGGTAAATTATGTGTTACTGGCATCTATAGACTTTAGTGTTTATTTTTTTCCATGTGGTTGTTGTTTACTTATATCAGTTTTGGGTATGCGTTTCCTCAGCATATGTGATACTTACTCAATAACCCCTTATTTGGGATATCACTTAATATGATAATGTGGAACTTTGATCCCACGTTTTTTTTTCATCATAATCAGCTGATTGAGATATGTATACCCATTGAATGATAGGGTTATTATTATTATCATAATCTCGACCACATGTTTCACAGGAGTGTTTTACTTGTGAAAGTTACACGTATATACATTATTAATTTTTTTTGACTATTGTTGCCAATTGTTCTTATTCCCCGCTCTGGCTGTACCACCTATTTGTCTGTATGTTGTGTGGTTTTTTTCTCCCGTTTGAAAATTTATTTGGATGTGTTGGTTTGCTGCTTAGCAGTAGATTTCAGCCTGGTCCCCTTTTGGATTTGGCGCTGCAATTGTGCTCAGTTTGTGTTTGCACTTTTGCTCTGTTCCTATGTCACTTTATATTTGCTGAATTTCTGTGTGTTACACCAGAGATCTGATTTAGGTGGTAGAGATCGTGTGATCTCAGGTTTTTTGTTAATCAGAAATGTTGGTATTTTTGTCAGGGTTTTTTTGGGTCTCAGTCAGAATTCTTTCCTATACTTTTCTATCTAGACAGATTGGGCCCCAGCGTTTGCTCATTCTATTTTCTGTCTATGTTCGTATTTTCTTCTGGTCTAACCGCCATCACATGTTTGGGGGCTTCCTATTTCTTTGGGGATTCTGCTACGGGGCAGATAGCATTTCATCTTGCTGCCTTTAGGTGTAGCTATCTCTCCGGCTGTGACGAGGCGACTAGGATCACCGCAGGTACGCTCCACGGCTACTCCTAGAGTTGCGGTTAGTTTAGGGTCCTGCAATCCAATAGTTTCCAGCCTCTCTGGTGTATTGCTTCTTTGGCTATTTTTGCAATTTCTACTCAGCTACCGAAACATAACAGCACATGCTGGCAAGTCTTTGTGAGTAGCAAATGCCAGTTGTGGAAAACCAGCACCAACAAGCTCGTCAGTATTCTGGTCAGCATTCACACATAACAACTGAAAAGTGGGCATGGATGCTGTTAGGGTCTGCGGAACGCACCAAATATATGAGGTAGAG
>VIAB01016289.1:10033-22977 GCA_009801035.1 Oophaga pumilio
CAGTTGGCCCGCGGGCCGCGAGTTTGAGACCCCTGATGTAGAGATTAGAGGTGGGTTACCGGCTGGAGCTTGATACACATGCTACAGTCATGATATCGACCATCTGGATATAAGGAACTATCTTCAGGACTGTTGCCAGCTGGGGTGGGAGATGTTATGGCTGTGGTATGGAGCATGGGGCTCTGGCTATAGACTGTACAGGCAGGAGATACAAAAGCAACAGAGTTGGGAGACTGTGGGTATCACCTATGGCGGCAGTGCAACTATCGGCTCCAGGATGGACTGGGGACATTGCATTGTGACACTCTACCTGGAATTGCTGTATATAAGGAATAAAAAAAATAGTTGCATTGTTATCCTGCCTAGGTGATCATTACAACCCACAGCCTCAAGTCTTCACACTAAGGGTGCTTACATTCAGTATTTTACATCAGTATGTGTAAGACAAAATCATGAGTGGAACAGTCAGGGGAAAAGTATAATAGAAACATGTCACCACTCCTGGGTTTAGCTTCTAAATACTGGACATGTGAATGTGGCCTTTTGGTATTTGGAACTCAGTCGAGGGGTTCAAGAGAGGCCTGGATGTCTTCCTGGAGTGTAACAATACTGTATCTTACAGTTATTAGGTTCTTTAGAAGGATGTAGATCTGGGGATTTATTCTATAGGCTGAACTGGATGGACAAATGTCGTCTTTTTTTATTTTTCTTCTGTTTTTGTCACTGCTAACTGTTACTGTATGGTCCCTGCGGCAAAACCACTTGTAACCTTTGCATATACACAGTGTGAACTTGTAACTTCCAGTATGGCTGGTTTCTGCTTGCAAAAAGGAGAAGGAATAACTGGGCAAATGGTCAACTTTAAAACCTTAAATCCAAAATATGTATGTATCCACAGATTAACTGCAGTGTCTTATTACCTACTAGACCCCATGCTGCTTGTTATGTGGTTTTTGTGCCAGTCCCATGCATTGGGCAACTCTACTTGTGGCGAATCTCAGTCTCTGGTCGGACATATTAGGTGATCTCCAATCCACCGTTCTTATGTTGCCTTTCCAACCATGGGGTTACAGCAATGTCATTATTCGATATTACTTACATCAGCTATGCATATGAGGTGGCTATTAATGTGACTTCGGGAGCTGGAATTGCCTACACATCCTGGCTATACTTGATGTGTCAGTAGTACATGTCCTGGCTTGGCTATTTGACATTAAAGTAACATTAGGTAGGTGAGGCTCTTCCAGCAGTGATGGCGGTCCAACCAGATGAGTCATACACTGTAGACGCGTGATCAGCAATCATAAGACAGTCGCACACAAGAATGGCTTCATAATGCCAAGCTCCCCATTGTTTTCTGCGTTGGAGAAGTTTTATTGTTCAAATGTCCTAATTGTTTCTAGAAACTAGGTTGGGACGCCAAAACAAGTTTGGGGTAGACTTTTTTTTCTTTTAATTTTGCTCAATAGAACAGATTTATTAGAAAGTTAATGCTCACTCAAAGTGGCTGTCCTGCTTTGAAGCCATCATCTATCGATAGGTTAATATCCTGAATGCTGGGAGCCCAACTGTTCCTGAGAACTGGGCACTGAAGATCTGTCTGAGTGCAATGGAGGACTAGCCAGGGCAGCTCTGCGCCAAAGATCATCCGAGCGCAGCTCTTGGCTTTCTCGTGCAATTTCATTAACTAACTGGAGCAGAGGTGTGCATGTAGACAAAGCCTTTTTCTTTGCATCCATGGGGATCCCAATGGTCAGAACTCAAGAGATCGTTACTCTATGGATAGCTAAACTCTTCCAAATTTGGCACCACACCTTTTTAAAGGGACTCCTGCCAGCACAGAATGGCTTTTGAAGCAAAGGTCCGCCAGCCGATGCTTCACGGAGGAACCAATCATTTATATACACCTGCCCACCTGCTCGTTTTCCCCTCTGTCTCCACCCCACCCTTTCCCCTTTATTTGATTGACAGCTCTTGCTTCATAGCGCTAGAAAAGGGTGGAGTTAGGTGTATATAAATGGTCAGCCAGGCTGTGATGCATCGAGTGCCTGTATTTAGGTTGAACAGTCATTCTGTGCTGACAGTCCCTTTAAGTGGATATTACCTTTTCTAACTAATCTGTGTTCTATTGCATAAAATTAAAATAGATGCACTGCCTGTGAGCAATACACACCCATTCAACATGATGGTCTTGGGCAATCAAAACCTAGGTCCTAGTATATTTCCTAGTAATTGCATTGTTACAAGTCACATTGGATAAGGAAGTGGTTGGTGCTTCAATTGTTAGCTGTGTCACCATCCTTTAAAGGGATTGTCCACTACTGAACAATCCCCTTACGTGGCTCCAACAGATGAAAAAAATAATTCCTCCAATTCCCCACTTTAACACTGGAGCTGATTGGCTGCAATGCTCACTCGATGGTCCTGACAGTTATTGATCCTGACATAGAAGAATGCAGCTCTGCCTGTAGAAATCGGCTATTAAGAACTGCTGATCAGTGGCCGATTAGTACCGCAGGTCTGTTTGTGTAGATTCAGATTTAGTGACCAGAGATGTAGACCATTATCTTTCTGGTTCCTCAGTCATGTATTTTTGATTTGACCCTATGCGTGCTGTACATTTGGGAAAATCATAGAGGTGGTTCAGCCTCTTGAATTAAGAATGGTATAAAATAGTAATACTTCTGATCTTCCTGGAGTTGGTCACCAGCTGTGACGTTTTGACACATTTGACCATGGCAGTCAGACATTAGCTGCATTAGACAATATTATGGTGACTTGCACATCTACAGTCATGGCCAAAAGTTTTGAGAATGGCACAAATATTAATTTTTACAAAGTCTACTGCTTCACTTTTTCTAATGGCAATTTGCATATACTCCAGAATGTTATAAAGAGTGATCAGCTTAACAGCAATTACTTGCAAAGTCAATATTTGGCTAGAAAATTAACTTTATCCCCCAAAACACATTTCAACATCATTGCAGCCCTGCCTTAAAAGGACCAGCTAACCTCTTTTCAGTGATTGCTCCATTAACACAGGTGTGGGTGTTGATGAGGACATGGCTGGAGATCAGTCTGTCATGATTAAGTAAGAATGAGACCACTGGACACTTTGAAAGGAGGCTGGTGCTTGGCATCATTGTTTCTTTTCTGTTAACCATGGTTATCTCTAAAGAAACACGTGCAGTCATCATTGCAATGCACAAAAATGGCCTAACAGGGAAGAGTATCGCAGCTAGAAAGATTGCACCTCAGTCAACAATCTATCGCATCATCAAGAACTTCAAGGAGAGAGGTTCCATTGTTGTCAAAAAGGCTCCAGGGCGCCCAAGAAAGACCAGCAAGCGCTAGGACCATCTCTTAAGTGTTTCAGCTGCGGGATCGGGCTACCAGCAGTGCAGAGCTTGCTCAGGAATGGCAGCAGGCATGTGTGAGTGCATCTGCACGCACTGTGAGGTGGAGACTCTTGGAGCAAAGCCTGGTCTCAAGGAGGGCAGCAAAGAAGCCACTTCTCTCCAGATAAAACATCATGGACAGACTAATATTCTGCAAAAGGTACAGGCTGTGGACTGTTGAGGACTGGGGTAAAGTTATTTTCTCTGATGAATTCCCTTTTCGATTGTTTGGGACATCAGGAAAACGCCTCATTCGGAGAAGACAAGGTGAGCGCTACCACCAGTCTTGTCTCATGCCAACTGTTAAACATCCTGAAACCATTCATGTGTGGGGTTGCTTCTCAGCCAAGGGAATCTGCTCTCACAGTCTTTCCTAAAACCACAGCCATGAATAAAGAATGGTACCAGAATGTCCTCCAAGAGCAACTTCTCCCAACCCTCCAAGAGCAGTTTGGCGATCAACAATGCCTTTTCCAGCATGATGGAGCACCTTGCCATAAAGCAAAGGTGATAACTAAATGGCTCAGGGAACAAAACATAGAGATTTTGGGTCCATGGCCTGGAAACTCCCCAGATCTTAATCCCATTGAGAACTTGTGGTCAATCATCAAGAGGCGGGTGGACAAACAAAAACCTAAAAATTCTGACAAAATAAAAGCATTGATTGTGCAAGAATGGACTGCTATCAGTCAGGATTTGGTCCAGAAGTTGATTGAGAGCATGCCAGGGAGAATTGCAGAGGTCCTGAAGAAGAAGGGTCAACACTGCAAATATTGACTTGCTGCATTAACTCATTCTAACTGTCAATATAAGCTTTTGTTACTCATATGTTTGCAATTATATTTCTGTCTGTGATAAAAACATCTGTCAAACACACATAAAAACCAGAGGGCAGCAGATCATGTGAAAATATAATATTTGTGTCATTCTCAAAACTTTTGGCGATGACTGTAGGTAACAAAAGAATGTAAAAAGAGGACAAAAATGTATTTTACTCAGCTTTCTTTCTACCAACACATTAGAATATGCAGCAGAACTATCTCCTGCCAATCCTGAATGTGTGCACATGGCCTTAGTCCCTGCCCTGTGTACCCATCATTCACTAGAACTCCTTGATAGCCTCTTCTCCCACCTCCAAATTCATTATGCTATCGGGTACGGAGCCTCCTCCCAATTCATTAAAACTTTCTGACCGTGTCTTTCAAGTCATAGTGTCCTATGCACCTTATCCCCTCCGCTCCCAGTCCCTCCTTTTTCACAAATCATTGACACTATCATGGACTTGCCACCACCCAATTTTTTACATCCTTATCTAACATCTTCCTCCCCCTGTTGATGAGTCCATTAGAAGTCCCCTTCATTGCGTACAACACTGGGGAGAGGTCCAGGACATACCTGTCTGTTGCACGCAGCATCAGCATCACAGGCCATTTTCTCTGACACAGAGGCACGCTGCATGCTGACATCTTATCCCAGACTTGACCACAATATAAACAAATTCAACACTGCAGATCAAGTTTTCCAGTTATGCCGTCAGTGAAAATCTGTATATTTTCGGCGATCCAATATTTCAGTAAAGCTGCACTCACGATAAATTCCATGCCATCGCTAATGTGCAGCGAAGTTTCTATTAATTTGATCTGTTTTAGTAGGTCTCTAGATCATTTAAACAAGCATGGAATTTCCTTATTCTGTGATCCTTGGCTGTGGGGTCATGGAGGAGGTGGAACCGAAGCTGGTATACATGTGACCACTTTGGATGCAAGCCTCTACAGAGTTGAGCTTGGCTTATGGTCGCTGTTAAAATGCATGGCCGCCTTCTACATGTCCTACTCACTAATCTATTTCTATGTACAGGTGCTTCTCACAAAATTAGAATATCATCAAAAAGTAAATTTCAGTTCTTCAATACAAAGAGTTAAACTTGTATATTATATAGTCATTACAGAGTGATCTATATCAAGTGTTTATTTCTGTTAATGTTGATGACTATGGCTTACAACTAATGGAAACCCAAAAGTCATTATCTCAGTAAATTAGAATAATAAAAAAAATCTGCAAATGCTTCCCAAGCATTTAAAAAATTCCCTTAGTCTGTTTCAGTAGCTCCATAATCATGGGGAAGACTGCTGACTTGACAGATGTCCAGAAGGCAGTCACTGACACACTCCACAAGGAGGATAAGCCACAAAAGGTCATTGCTAATGAAGCTGGCTGTTCAGAGTGCTGTATCCAAGCATATTAATGGAAAGATGAATGGAAGGAAAAAGTGTGGTAGAAAAAGGTGCACAAGCTACTGGGATAACGGCAGCCTTGAAAGGATTAAGAAAAGGCCATTAAAAATTTGGGGTAGATTCACAAGGAGTGGACTGCTGCTGGAGTCATTGCTTCAAGAGCCACCACACACATATGTATCTAAGACATGGGCTACAAGTGCCGCATTCCTTGTGTCAAGCCACTCATGATACGCCTGAAGTGTCTTACCTGGGCCAAGGAGAAAAGGAATTGGATTGTTGCTCAGTGGTCCAAGGTGTTTTCAGATGAAGTTAAGTTTTGCATTTCATTTGGAAATCAAGGTCCCAGAATCTGGAGGAAGAGTGGAGAAACACACAATCCAAGCTGCTTGAGTTCTAGTGTGAAGTTTCCACAATCAGTGATGGTTTGGGGAGCCATGTCATCTGCTGGTGTAGGTCCACTGTGTTTCGTCAAGACCAAAGTCAGCGCTGCCATCTACCAGGACATTTCAGAGCACTTCATGCTCCCTTCTGCCAACAAGCTTTTTGGAGATGGAAATGTCATTCTCCAGCAACAGTAACAACAGTATCACTGTGCTTGATTGGCAGCAAACTTGCCTGACCTTAACTCCATAGAGAATCTATGGTGTATTGTCAACAGGAAGATGAGAGACACCAGACCCCAAAATGCAGATGAGCTGAAGGCTGCCATCAAAGCAACCTGGGCTTCCATAACATCTCAGCCATGCCACAGGATGATTGCCTCCATGCCATGCTGCATTGATGCAGTAATTGATGCAAAAGGAGCCCCGACCAAGTATTGAGTGCATTTACTGAACATACATTTCAGTAGGCCAACATTTCGGATTTTAAAATCCTTTTTCAAGCTGGCGTTATAAAGTATTCTAATTTACTGAGATAATGACTTTGGGTTTTCATTGGCTGTAAGCCATAATCATCAACAGAAATAAACACTTGAAATAGATCACTGTTTGTAATGACTGAGTTTCACTTTTTGTATTGAACTGAAATATTCTGATTTAGTGAGAAGCACCTGTATCTCCAAGAGGCTGTGATAAGATTTTTCCAGAATCCTTTCTCATGGGTTTTATAGTGGAGTCATCTGGTCTGGTAATTTAATGAGGGGCCCTATTTAATGCACGACCATAATATCCCACGGCGGCACATGTGTAATATGTAAATCCAACGTGAATGTGAACAATCAGCGCAGATCAAGCATTTAAGCAATGAGATGAGGATATCTGTTTAAAATTGGTCTAATAGTCCATGAAGGCACTTAAAAAATCATGCGATTGTGACTATTACTGTAGTGTACTGCCCTATAAAAGTTTTAATGAGAAACTTTAATAAAAAAAAAAAAAGTTCACATAGAAACCAGTCGTGTGCATCATGCCATGATTGGATACTCAGACTGCTACATTTATCACTGTGGGCCATCAGAACTCCTATGTGGACCTGGACAGGGCAGGAAACGCAGAGTATAAAACTACCTCCATTTGGAGAACTATCTGATGTACTAAAGTAAAAAAAAAAAAAAGTAAATTAAGTTAGAAATGTATATCTGCCATACACAAACCCTGGTCACAAAGGGTTCTGTACCTCACTGCGGAGCGTGTGCCGGTATGACACATGTCTGCTCCTGTGAACACTCATGCAGGACCTTCAGCTGAACGTTCCATTGTTGGTTAGCCTTCTGAAACCTTATAATTGCCTTGTGCTATTAAATCTGAGAAAATCATTAACTACAGTATGAGATCAGCTCCTGCAGAGCATGAGGAGTTGTGGGGTTCATACAGGGGACTTGTGAATAAGATAATGGACCTCTGTTTTCCGGTGTTCTTCTAGCCTCTTCAATAAAATTGGTGGCGTAACAACAAGCTAAAAATAGTCAGGGGAAATCTGCTGGGGTATTTGTCAATGGGAAGAGTCTTCAGGAAACACCAGGATGTGTTGCACAGGAAAAATGTAAAGAACACGCATTTGGGGTGTTTTGTTTCACTGGTGTCTTACAGATATAGGTTGATCCTTTTCATTGACTTGTAGTGTAAAGTATAAAGCATCTTCAATGAGGAAACCACCTGAAGAATGGTAAGGTCATTTAACAGTTTTGTACCTTCGGAAACCTTAAAACGTTTACAAGACGTTCATCCGCTTCAGTGTTTAGGACTTCTTAAGATAATTTTCGGATAAGCATCTGCCTAAAAGACGACATGTCCACATACTTGGATATTAAGTAAAGCTAGGTTAACACAATGTTTTCCTACAGGCAGTGGCTCAGTCAAGGCTTACGCCCAAAGTCTTGCTGCCACCTCCAAAAGGCATATACGGCCGACAATGATGCACACCAAAGCATATGGACCCAATCTACATCCTTACTGCACCACTAACCATAGGAGAAAATGCTATGTGAACCCAACCGAAGACTTCGGTCACACCCATGCTTTTCCAGCATGCATGCCAAATATACCCAACAGCTGTATGCTACTACTGTTGCCTATAAAGTACTAAAACACTAACTTTATTTCTAGTTCTGAAAATTACAATGTGAAATGTGTATAAGCCAAATAAAACTTGATTAAAGACTGGCAAACTCTTCCACACAAGCCCGTTTAACATAAAATGACAGTTCCTGTCCTGGTTCACCATTACATGCGAAGACTGTCTTGAGGACCACTCAATCGCTGTGTTCACTTGCAAACCTACATGGCAGGAAATGCAAAAAGCCTGGTGGTCCTGGACACTGGCCATTCTAACAGTGGCTTCTAGTATAAGGGCTTCCTTATTCTAACTGGATCTTGCTTAATAGTGTACCTGACAGCTGATGCTTCCTAATCCACGGGCAGCATGTATCTGGATGACCTCAGCCAGGTATGCTTCACTCTGAGTCGCAGAGAAACATGCCGCAGTGTTCAAGCCCTAGCTGGTGGAGATCATACAGCCAGTGCCTGATGCATGCTGCCCAATCCACAGACTGCATGGATTAGCTGCCAGGTTCCCTTAACTTTGAACTCCAATAAATGACGTGTGTGCTTCCCCCTCATTGAACTTCGTCTAGATACAGAATGTTTATCTCCCACATAATTTTCAGAATGGATGAATGTTGATCTATAGTTGCTGCTCCATTTACCTATGGTGATACTGGGAGATCTGTTATGTATCAAGTCTATTGATTTTTATTTTATTTATTTTTATTAATCTTAAGGTATGGCATACGTCCTGAACATGTCATCATATACGGCCAGAGTATAGGAACTGTCCCATCTGTGGATCTTGCTGCTCGATACGAAAGTGCTGCTGTGATTCTTCACTCTCCGTTGACCTCTGGGATGAGGGTTGCCTTCCCAGACACAAAGAAAACCTATTGTTTTGATGCATTCCCCAAGTAAGTAATTTTGTGCTTCGTACTATATTACCTATACTTACTCTCGCCATGATTTTTGTGAGCAACCGTGGTCCGAATAATTATCGTAACTTTTGGGCAACCATTGGTGAGCACCCAGTAACGTTTGACACATTGAATGGCTCTCAAGGTTGCTACCCTCTTGCATCTTGGTAGTCTTTTCACAGAATATTGAAGAAATGTAAACTCAATTTGGTCTGAAAAAGGTGAAAGATGCGGCAAACGTCATGCGTTTCCTTAAAAAAAAAAAAAAAGTGCGAGACATCTGCTGCAGATGTCTTACAAGGGTGGATCCTGCAAATGAAAATCCATTTATGTGAATTGGGTGACTTTGGCAGCAAGCATGTGCTTTTCTGTAAGTTCCATCCCAATCAATGGGGCAGCTGCAGAGATATCTGCAGTGTGTGAATCCACTCTAAAGCTGAAATACATAGAATAGGTCCATCTTGAAACTTGAATGGTTTGTTTTGCGTGGTGGAACAATTGTAGGCTACCTAGGCTGGTGTGCATGCTTTTATTATGCAGAGCAATGGGACAGATGTACTATTGCTTTACCCTTTTCGTATTATAGGACTTACCCAACTTTGTGTCAGGTGGGGAACTTTTTAAATTTGGTACATCAGTAATGGTGGCAAGCTATGCTGTAGAATTGTTTTCGCGGTAGTAAGACCATTTTGGATGCGACTTTACATGTTCCAAAAATTGGCTAAAACGGTTGGTTTTGTACCCTTTTTGTAGTTTTCAAACTAAAGCTGCATTTATGCTGCAAAATGGTGACCAAGCATTGTTAAAGACTCGTTTCACAATTATCTTGCCGTGTAAACGGGCTGCTGATCAACCGGTGAACAAGCGGAACGCTCCTTCGTTGGGTGAAATGATCTTCTGTGCAGCATAAAAGATCCTTGTTCTTGGCAGTGTATCATTATGTGTAAACGGAGCTCGCACTGCTGAGAACAATGGCTGGCTTTTCTAGTATAGTTTGCTCAGTGTGCATCCATTACTTTGGTGTTCCTGTGTAAGCAGGCATTTAAAAAAAAAAAAAAAATGCCCATAGGCAAGTTTACCAATTGGCTGTATCGTGCCACCGGTCGGTCCATGTAAACGGACCCCATGTGTTGCGTAGCATAGCCTGACATTCCTAAACACAAATGCACCTAAATTCTGATACAACCTCAAGACAGATGTGATAGTTGTAGTAAATTTGCCCAAGTAGTCCCTTTTGACTACATAAAAATGTAGTAATGGGGACAGATAGACAAGCCCCCATATGCTGCCTTTCACGTCCCATCTTATTTGCATGCCGCCAGCCCTCATGATGGGGTCTTCTCTATGACTAGTTGTGTCCTGTTTGCTATTATTCACCCATTTAGAAGTAGTCTGTGATGATCCTTGTTTGGCTTTTGACAAGAATTTCTTTTGATGTGAAATTATACCTTTTCTGATCATCACCATTCAGCTTTTTACCATTTTATTGCACAAAAGCATTCATATTTCATCAGGTCAGTCATATTAACTTTGTATTCCTTAAACTATCATTTTTTTTCTTTCTTGCAGCATTGACAAAATTTCCAAAATCACTTCACCCGTACTGATAATCCACGGCACAGAAGATGAAGTCATTGACTTTTCGCATGGCCTGGCCCTGTTTGAGCGTTGCCAGAGGCCGGTGGCACCGCTGTGGGTGGAAGGAGCTGGACACAACGATGTGGAACTCTATGGACAATATCTTGAGCGGTTAAAACAGTTTGTCACACACGAGCTAGTAAATTTGTAACTACTTTCTTTGTAAGAGAGCATATTCTCCCTACGGCAATGGAAAGTTTGCATCAAGTGTCACGACAATGCTTTGCAGCTCTCCTGGGCCACCAAAGGGTTTCACCGACCATGTTTCGATTTTTTTTTTTTGCTGGACTGTGAGCCATAGGTTTTTGTTTTTCCTTTGTTTTTGTTTTATTTTTTAACCTGACTTTCTGTTTGCAAATTATATTAGTTGCCTTAACAGATGTACAGGTAATGTGATGAAGGGGATGTTCCCTTGGGGACATTTTCTACAATGTTGTAACTGCTGCCCCAGTATCAGATTCCACACTACTATTTGATAGAAGCCTTTATTCTCCATTTTTCTCTGGTTGAAGATACAGAATTAACCAGCGGCCAAAGCTCCACTCATCGTTGAGGCGAGTAACCCTGACTTTAATACCAGTAATGATGGTTTTTGTACCAGTATTAAAATGTGCAGTCAGGCTTCTGCACTTTAATAGGCCATTCTTCTATCTACAACTTTAGGATATGCGCTCTTCTGCGTCACCGAGAATTCCTTGAAGAATTGCCTCCTGGTAATGAATGGCACGTCATTATGTCTGGACTAATCGTTCTTGCATTTTCCTGCATCATGTGCACAGGATCTGCTCCTGACAACTATTTGGCGGGCATTTAAACCTATTATTTTAAATGTCTGAGACACTGGGCATATCGCACGAGTAGAATATTGCTGCCATTTTGCCCTTTCCAGTGTGATTAAGCAATGCGGACTAGTATCTGCTGGTCTGTTTTGCACTGTTCTTTGCTATCTGAGTGCTAGGATGAGCTGTCCTAATGGCCTGCTTCGTTACCAATGACACTTCATGCATGGAGTCCATTACCACTAATGTTCGAGTTTACTTGAGGGTAAGACTGCTGGATGGGGGAGCATCCATAGACCATGGCCTGATTGCACTTTTAAGCAGGATGTACAGATGAAGTAACCCAAACCTATCTACTCTTCATTACATTGACAATACCCCTGGTAAAGTCCATTTTCTGTTCTACATGTCTTAGACCAAGTAGAAGGTCTTGTTTTAAGAAGATTTGGTCCTTGTAATGGCAGAACGCTCTGTGGATCGCGTGATATACAGTAGAGTCTCTTTTCTGTAGACTCGCTTGGCCAAGATCTTCAAATTAAGTCAATGGGGGCTTCTGGTGTTTCCTTTTGGGCTGGAATCCACAAATGCTAAAATAATCCCTTGTTTTTCTTCAATTTTTACATTTTCTTTCCTCCTCTTCCTGCTTGTGAACACTTTTTAAAGCAGATTATTTTTTTTTGTTCCAGTTTCTGTCCCTTGTACTTTGACTAAAGTTGACCTCAACGAACACAACGGTAACTCTGCCATAGCTGGTGTTGCTGCAGTCGTTGCAGATTATGGTTGAAACCTTTTTTGCACTGCGAACCAACGCAACGGGAAGCTGCTGCATGTCTAGCAAACGCTGGGGTGGCAAATGTCACCATTTCTGATACCACTGACCATTATCCAGGCGATGCTGGAAATCCGTTCAGGTAGATCACTCTTGAAGCGCAAGAGCTCCTTTTGTAGACATCACTGACAATTCTAACAAGACTTTGTAATAGACTTTTGCAAAGTGTTTGCATTATTCAATAAATGATATGAGCTGTGTTTCTAAACTTTTTTTTTTTTTTTCATATCACTTTACAAAGCAATGTTTTGACTTTTTTCTATTGACAGAATAATGTTTTGTTGTATTTTTATTTTCCATTAAGTTGCCTGTCCTTAAATTTGAGTTTGCTTAAAGTATTGATGATGAATGCAACTAAAGTACAATGTAATGATATGTAGTACAGTTTGTGAATGGATAATACACTGTGGAGACATATAAAGGCCTTATTTAGTGTAGTAATTGTTGTGGCTCTCTGGGATTGTATACAGTTTAATCATATATTATACAGAATTGCATTGGTTTAGATGTTACCCAGTAAAATCTATAATGACTCAGTTTCAGTTGTATTTCTAAGCATTGCGGTGTGCTGACTGCAAGTGGGCCACTTGCTATAAAAAAAAAAAACACTGCCTCATCATAGATATAGGAAAGATGTGTATCTTCGTACCGTGTTAGCCA
>VIAB01016289.1:26001-42126 GCA_009801035.1 Oophaga pumilio
GGTATCAACCACTGAGGACTCTCAAGTCTAAATATTTTTCATCATAGATATTAATTGGCAATGCCGTCATTGGTGCTCAAGGATACACTACGGCTCCATTCACATGGGGTAACTATTCTCGTGATTAGTAGAGCAGGTCATCTGGCCATACAGGTAGGGTCAGGTTCACTCGACTCCATTTTCAGTCCTGAAAATAACAATCGTGCTGTTTCCACATGCCCCAAATGCACGCTTGAAAACATTTTCCTCATGCACAGTTCTCCTATATTTGTGTTCACCATGAAGATCATGTGTATAATACTTAATTTTCCACAGGGAGAGGGGAGAAAGCTTCTGCCGGACAACTCTGGCAGCGGCTTTTCACCTGACAACCAAAGGCTGACCGTTGCCATTCCAATGGCCTGACTCTCCGCTCCGGCATGATTTGTTGGAAGGCTCCCATACACTTCAGCCAATCCAACAGGGCTGCCTTACCATCTGACTCTTATCCTGTTTTGAGGTCTGTAGTAGTCAGAAAGCCACAGTCTTCATCGCCTTGCTACAGCCCAGGTGATGATAAACTCTTGTGAAATTACTTTAGTAAGCAAAGTGGATCTATGAGTAAATGAATGTAATGTTCAGAAAGTATCCTTAAAGAGATTTCCCATAAACAAAGTTAATTTTAAAGATTTAATTAACAGATCTTGGAAGAATAATAACTTCCACAATTGGGTGTGTTTAAATAAATGTTCCTGTGCTGAGATAATCTTATAAATGTGCCCCTACTGTGTAATGGCCGTGTCTGACCGTGCAGGGACATGGTCTGATCATACCACAGCTCCTGGGCAGAGGAGGATTCAAAAGAGTATACAGAGATTACAGCACATGATCACAGCTGATTCTTTATGTAAAGTAAAGCTTTTCCGTGCCTGGTTTTAAGGCAATTATTATAATTTTTTTTTAAAGAAATATTTTTGTGACCATTTGCTGTAATGTTTGTATACCCTTTTTGTATTCTCTCCTGCCCAGGAGCTGTGGTATGATCAGACCATGTCCCTGTACGGTAAGACACAGCCATTACACAGGACACAGCAGGGGCACATTTATAAGATTATCCAGTTGTGGAACTTCTTGGAATAATATCTGTTGATTAAAATGATAAATGGGTTTTTCCCCATGACTATGAGTGTAAACTGGTTCCATAAACAAAGATGCCTGAGCTAAAGGTCCATGGTGATTCATATCAACCGCCCATGCTCGTTCAATGTCAGAGATTCCCTAGTACGCAAAAAGTCCGTTTGATCTGTGTTGTCAGTTTTGCATGGATGAGAAAAAAAAAAAAGTTTCTCCAGCATCTCCTATCAAACAGTTCTGGATGAATGGACATCTGCATAGTCTTCTCTCCCACCCCACTCCTTAGGCCCATAGACTACATTGGCGAGTTTCAGTTAACACTGATTAATACCTGCATTTGGGCAGACGGTGCAGCTCAAAGAAAATAAAAATCGGTCTTGTGCCGTAGCTTAAGTGCAAGTATCATCAGGCACTTTGTGGCATGTAGTGATGAGTGAGTGTGCTCAGATAAGGTGCTGTCCGAGAAATCTTGAGTGCTAATAGAGTATCTTCGGCATGCTCTAATACTATGTTAGCGGTGCCGTGGCTGCATGTCTCGCGGCTGTTCAGCAGTTGCTGCACAGGCAGGGATTGCTTATCAAACAGACCTCCCAGCATGTGTTACAGCTGTCGGACAGCCGCGAGCCATGCAGCCACGGCGACTCTATTGGCACTTGCGCATGCTCGCTCATCACTAGGGGCATGGTGTTTTGACCTGCCACCATAGCTCTTGGAGTCTGCTGTAATATTGAAGAGCCAGGTTTCCTTTGTTGAGGTATATATTATTATACATTTATATAGCGCCATTTATTCCATGGCGCTTTACATATGAAATATATTAACTTTTGCACCTGTATCTCAGACTATTGGTCATAGTACCTATAGCCTTTCAAAATAAAAAAAGTTTAAATAAGGTTAATTATGATTTCTCATGTAAAATAATAAAGGTATACCAGAAAAAACACTCTAGCTATACAGTAGATCAGGTCCTAAAACAAATGCACATAAATTAATTTTTTAAATGGGAAAAAGCATATTTTCTGGTAGACATGCAGAACCCAGTGTGATTATGGGCTAGAGTATATTTCATTGGCTGTGTGATCAGCTGATTTTAAGAACGCTTATGGGGATCGGCTGGGAAATTTTCACTATGCACATACAACAGTGTCAACATCGACCAGAAATGTACAAATAAATCCACCACCTGCTTCATTTTACGCCATGAAGCAGTCGGTAGATTCCACTTGTGTTCAAGGTGAAAAAGGTATGTTGTGGGGTAGCCACTGCAAAAATCTGCTCCACGGGTATGAAAAAGTTGTCAGCATGTTTTTGGAATTTTGGAAGCACTATTGCAACATCTAAGGCAGTTAAAAAAAAAAAAAAAAAAACTTCACCAAATCTGTAAACTTGTGCAAAGGGTGAGTTTGCACCAAACTACTGCGACTTACAAGGTAAATAAATGATTTTTAAGTGAACAGTGTAAATTTCAAATGAGTCCAATTTTTTTTATTTTTCTTAGCTACCCCTAGGATGGTTTCACTATGTAATTGCTACACTGTGTATTGTTGTACAACCTCTATGAAAATTAAGATTTGAATCAATATCTCACTAAACAAAAACAATGTCCAAATGTTGACAAGTATGAGTTTCATAGAACATTTTTAACCCGTATCCTAAAGTAAGGGTAACAATACTGAATGCAGTGGGGGGAAAAAATTGATTTATTCCTCCCCCCAGCATTAAGCTTCAGTCACCGCTCAGAGAATACAGAATGGTGGCTGTAACCATGCCCCCCACCCCTGACTGACAGCCGGCTGCTATGCAGAGGGAGTGTCAGCAGGGGACGTGGCTATAGCCGCCCTTCTGTATACTTAGGGTGGTGATTGTTCACCCCGCCAGCATTCAGTTTCAGCCAAGGGGGCGGTGCTGGTTCAAAGTTCGTTTTCTCCCCGCTGCATTCGGCTACGTGCAGGAGCCGGGCAGCATTATGACACTTTTAGCTGCATATCTGCAGGTTTATAGCGTTATTTCTGATGCATAATTCCTTTTAAATTAGTTGATATGAAAAATGAATACACCCCATATCAAACATTACTCTATTATTTTGTATGGCTGCCATGATTTTTAAGGACAGCACCAAGTGTTGTAGGCACAGAAGGAACAAGGTTGTAACAAACTCAAACATCTGCCTTTTACCATTCTTGAAGAAGAGCCTCTTTTAGAGCCTGGATGCTGCCTGGAGAGTGATGGTCAACAGTTCTCCAGAATTCCACATAGGTGTTTGGTTGGGTTCAGATCAGCAGACACATTTGGCTACTGAATCACTTTTACCCTGGTCTTCAGAAATGCAACAGTTGACTTAGATGTCTGTTTTGGATTGTCATCATGTTGGAAAAGTGCATGTCCTCCCAGGGCATGGAATGATGGTAGCATCTTCTCTTTCACTGATGCCATCAATGAAATGTAGCTCTCTGACACTAGCAGCAGTCATGCTGCCCCACATAATGACCCTGCCACCATCGTGTTTCACTGTAGGCACCATGCATTTAGAAAAATGTATTTATATGTGTTAAGAAAAAAAAAAAAAGACAGATATGCACATATATAGCCTATGTCCTCTTCTTGACATCACCATTGACCTGGTTCTGGTGTGAAAATGTGTGACCAAGAAGCAGGAAGGCTCAGTATCAGTTCTCTTATTGTTTGTGCTTTTATTTCTTTAGCTGTCTGCGGTTTTTCAACAATGATTTATAGTAGCTGTAAAACTACGGTACATTAATGTACAGTACATACCCATAGCTTTGGGGGCATTTTATTTATTTTATGAGTTGGGGGAAATTTGACTTGAAAACTTTGAGAAATCTGCTGTATACAAGCAAATCTTGCTTCAAAATTGACTTTTTTTTTTAGTTTAGTTTGATTTTAGTTTTTTTTGGCCAAAATTAATTTTTTCAGCAAATAAAAAACTACAGAAAATGCAGGTGCAGTAAACAAGCACATTACTTAATCATAACTCTTTAATATAAGCTGAAGCCCTTGGCCATATCTTTTAGCAAAAAAAAAAGTGCTCTCCTGCAATAAGAATTACAATGAGGACTAATCCATCTATAAATGAGAGCAGCTTCTTAAGAATAAAATGGATAATTGAAATAAAAAAACAAAATAAAACCCATGAGATCATGGTAAGAAAAGCTGTGCAATATCCAGGAGATCATGACCACCTCTGTGGACCAGAAAAAGGCAAAACCTACTGACCTGAGTGCTGGGATGGTGGTAGTAATCTTTCAGCTCTCTTCTAATAGTAGACCAGCTGGAAAAAGTTCAATATCAGGCATCTTCCAATTATTTCAGCAATTGGGTTTTGGTAAAAATGTGGCATCTTTAGTTTTTAATGAGCTCTATGGTTCCTGCACATTCAAATATTTGATGTAGTCTATGGTCCTAAATCAGCTGCGAGCAGCTCAGAAAAAGATAAGGGCTTATGCAGATGTACCAAGATCTCGGTCCGATCAGACTGCAGTGTACAGAATGGCCGCAAGTCTCCCAACTGGAGCATGACTGCCTTATAGAAATATATGAAGCTGTCATGTTTCGGTCTAGAGATCTGCAGTACGTGCATTGCGGTCTGCAATCGGACTGAGAGCCATGGACGTCTGCATGAGACTTTAGCGTTACAAACTCCAGTTTGGACTGATGATATTCAGTCAGCTCATTATGCATCCAGCAATACAGTACATCATAAAGGCCTTAGAAGACAAATGGCACAGAATGTTTAACCAGTTCAGGACTGGGCACATTTTTGGGTATTATCGTACATTCACTGTTAATGGCTCTGAAAAAAAAATAATTTTACGTTTTTGTTTTTATTTATACAATACATGGGGCTGAATCTGTGTTTCTCTTCAGATCCCCCTCCTTTTTTTTTCTTCTTTAGCTGGTTTTCAGAGAAAATAAAGAAAAATAGGAAATGTGTATATACACTGCACAAAAAAATAAAGGGAACACTCAAATAACACATCCTAGATCTAAATGAATGAAATATTCTCATTGAATGCTTTGTTGTGTACAAAGTTGAAAATGCTGTCAACATAATCACACAAAAATCATCAATGGAAATCAAATTTTTGAACTAATGGAGGCCTGGAATAGGAGAGACCCCCAAAATTAAAGTGGAAACAAGTCAAAATGATGCTCAGTATTGTGTGTGGCCTCCATGTGCCTGTATGACCTCCCTACAACGCCTTGGCATGCTCCTGATGAGGTTGTGGATGTTCTCCTGAGGGATCTCCCAGACCTGAACGAAAGCATCCGTCAACTCCTGGACAGTCTGTGGTGCAACGTGGTGGATGGAGCGAGACTTGCTGTCCCAGATGTGCTCAATCGGATTCAGGTCTGGGGAACAGGCAGGCCAGTCCATAGCTTCAATGCCTTCATCTTGCAGGAATTGCTGACACACTCCCACTGCTAAACCGGTCATGCTGAAGAATGTTGCAGGCAGCAGGTTCACAGTCAGCACATGTGACAGAGTCTGGAGACGCCGTTGAGAGCGATCTGCTGTCTGCAACATCCTTCAGCATGACCGGTTTGGCAGTGGGTCAGTAATGGTGTGGGGTGGCATTTCTTTGGAGGGCCATACAGCCCTCCATGTGCTCCCCAGAGGTAGCCTGACTGCCATTAGGCACCAAGATGAGATCCTCAGACCCCTTGTGAGACCATATGCTGGTGCGGTTGGCCCTGGGTTCTTCCTAATGCAGGACAATGCCAGACCTCATGTGACTGGAGTGTGTCAGCAGTTCCTGCAAGATAAAAGCATTGAAGCTATAGAATGGCCTGCCCATTCCCCAGACCTGAATCCAATTGAGCACATCTGGGAGAGCATGTCTCGCTCCATCCACCAACGTCACGTTGCACCACAGACTGTCCAGTAGTTGACAAATGCTTTAGGGTCCCGTCACACTCTTCAATGTCCCAGCGATCCCACCAACGATACGACCTGGATGGGATCACTGGGACATCGTTAGCTGATCGCTGGTGAACTGTCACATGGGCAGACTCATCAGCGATCAGGACCAGCGAACACGCTGGTATCCAATGTACACATCGGGTAACTAAGCACCGCGCAGCACCTAGTAACCCGATATGTACCCTAGATACCGCCTCTCAGCTTCTGCTGTAGAGCCCTGAAAGCCGGTATCCAATGTACATATCGGGTAACTAAGCACTGCGCAGCACCTAGTTACCCAATATGTACCCTGGATACTGGCTCTCAGCGCTCTACAGCAGAAGCTGGGAGCCGGTAACCAGGGTACATATCGGGTAACTAGGTGCCGCGCAGTGCTTAGTTACCCGATAAGTACATTGGATACCAGCTCGCTGATTGTTGGTCTCCCGCTGTCACACGCAGCGATGCGCGCTGGCCAGCGGGAGACCAACGATCAAAAAATGGTCCAGGACATTCAACAGCGATACCCAGCTGGGTGGCTGGTCGTCGCTGCGTGCCACACTAAGCGAGATCGCTGGCTAGGTCGCTGTTGTGTCACAAAATCGGTGACGTTTCAGCGATCTCGCTTAGTGTCACGGGGCCTTTAGTCCAGGTCTGGGAGGAGATCCCTCAGGAGAACATCCGCAACCTCATCAGGAGCATGCCCAGGCGTTGTAAGGAGGTCATACAGGCACTTGGAGGCCACACACAATACTAAGCATCATTTTGACTTGTTTCCACTTTAATTTTGTCTTGTTTTGATTTTCATTTTGACTTGTTTCCACCTTCATTTTGAGGGTCTCTCCAAATCCAGGCCTCCATTGGTTCAAAAATTTGATTTCCATTGATGATTTTTGTGTGATTGTTGACAGCACATTCAACTTTGTACACAACAAAGTATTCAATGAGAATATTTCATTCATTTAGATCTAGGATGTGTTATTTGAGTGTTCCCTTTATTTTTTTGAGCAATCTATATTACATATAATGTGTGTCTCCTAAAACCCAGCGACTCATGTCTCCTCCTTACACCCAATGGTGACATGACCACTGGGTCTGGAAGAGGAAGCACTCTGAGTGCTTGTCAATGCTGTGTATATAAGGATCGAGAAGCTTAATACGATATTGAGCCATGATCATCATCTTTGCCTTATGGAAGATGTCAATCGAGAAGGATCAAGCATGTTGGATATCACCATGTCTTACCCTTTGTTCTCATTAGAGACCTCAGAAGTGTCTGGTAGCCCCTCTCTGTTGAGCACATTTGAACTTTTAGGGGAGCCAGGGATTCTTGTGATTGGGGGAAATTGGTAGTGATGTTTGCTCGGCAGTAAGCTCAATAAAACATATTGTTATCACTACCAAAGGCAAATAATAGACTTGCACCATGACACCTTTTGCTGCTTTCTGATCTTTCATGGCATAGAAGTTGGCCTGCACTAGATACTTTTTGTGTAGCTGTAATGTTCTAGTGAGCGCCTACAACCACAAATGTTAATAGCCGAGCACTCCTAAAACAATAACTGCCTTGTTAAACACCTCTACACGTGGCCTTCTTCGACAACTGGATATTGTTCTAGTGACAGCAGTGTGTTTTCAGTTCTTCTCATAACTCTGTTGTTTTAGCGTGCTTGAAAGCATTGTCTACCGTTTGAATAGATATTTGAGATGTACTACAAATTTCCAACAATATTGTGACTTTTTTTTTTAACAAAGTTAAGTTTAGTTGAACGAATTATTATATAACGGAATCAAATTTGTGGCAAATTCCTGAAACTCTGTAGTCACTAGAGTTTCTGTGGTGGATCAGGTCATTGTGCGCATGAATTGGGAAGGTACAATAAAAAGATTATACTCTACCCATGGCATTATCTTCACCTATCTTGCCCCTGCAACTCTCCTGCCGATCCTCTTCTAGCTTCCTCTGGTGTTATTTGTTTGGATCTTTTAGTGCTGAGTACTGAGTCATGTGAGTAAGGAGAATTGGCGCGCACATGGAAGGAGTTGCGAAGTGCCGGCGGAAGGAGGTGATTGACAGATATGATTTAGGTACGGGAGTGCTCTTCTTTACCTACAGCACAGCAACCTTGCGATAAAGACTCGCATACCTGTGAAACACCTGTTACTTGCCACAGGTGAGTTTGAACAAGCATCATAAGCATGAAACAAAGTTGTTTACAATTTTGGAAAGGTGCCATCTATTTTGTCGGGCCCATTTTTGGGATTTTGTGTGAAATTATGTTCAATTTGTGTTTTCTGTGTTTTTTTTTGTTTGTTTTTTATTTGTGCTGTTCCAGTACACACAAAGGAAATAAACATGTGTATTACAAAATGTATAGTTGCAATAATTTTCTGGGAAAAATACTTCATTTTCTGGAACAATTTCAAGGGTGTCCACACTTTTGGCCATGACTGTATGTGGCTGTCTAATTACTGCTGCAGGGAGAAAATAAAGTTATTCTCCCTGCAGCTGCTCACTTCCAGTCATTGGGGTGGTGCTAGGGCCTGAGAACAAATAGCACTCCATCCAACACGAGAGTGCTACAATTACTTCCCATGCTTGTTGACCTTCATCTTGCTCCGCACACATGTTGCAAAGTAGGTTGTCAGTCAAGGAGCAGGTGGAGTGATTACAGTACGCTCACTATCATGAGCACTGACAGTTCACAGCCCTGGCAACAACCACTTGACAGTAAGCGAGCGGCTGCAGGAAAAATATAATTTCATGTTCTCCCTTCAGCTGCTTTTCCCGTTAGACTGAATAATATGTTTAATATGGTATTTACATGCAGATTACCATTAACCCCTTAACAACCAGAGGTATTTCAATTTTTCCGTTTTCGTTTTTTGCTCCCCTTCTTCCCAAAGCCATACCTTTTTTAATTTTCGGTCAAAATGGCCGTGTGAGGGCTTGTTTTTTGTGGGACAAGTTGTACTTTTGAATGACACCATTTTAACATATCGTGTACTGGAAAATGGGGGGAAAAAAAGTGCAATTCCACAGTTGTTTTTTGTTTGTTTTTTTTACCATTTTCACTAAATGCTAAAAATGACCTGCCATTATGATTCTCCATGTCATTATGAGTTCATAGACATCAAAAGTGTAGCTTCTTTTATATTTAAGTGGAGAAAAAAAAAATCCAAAATTTGGTAAAAAAAAAACCTCCATTTTTAGAGTCCTGTAGTGTCTCCATTTTTCGTGATCTGAGGTTGGGTGAGGGATTATTTTTTGTGCACCGAGCTGACGTTTTTATTGATACCATGTTAGTGTAGATATGATCTTTTGATCGCCCGTTATTGCATTTTATTGCACTGTAGCGGTGACCAAAAAACAATGCTCACGTTTAGAATTTTTTTCTCGTTACATCGTCTAGCAATTGGGTTCTTTTTTTTTTTTATGTTGATCTGGCAATTCTGAACACGGTAATACCAAATATGTGTATTTTTTTTTTTATTGTTTTATTTTGAATGGGGTGAAAAGGGAGTGATTTGAACTTTTAAATTATTTTTTTTTCTACTTTTTGCATGCTTTAATAGTCTACATGGGAGACTAGAAGCTGTAGTCCTTTGATCTACTCTGCTACACACAGGCGATGATCAGATAGCCTGTGTGTAGCAGAAATCCTCATTTGCAATGAGCTCCGACCCCAGGGTGGTGCTCATAGCAATCTGGCAATGACAACCATAGAGGTCTGCTGGAGACCTGGTTGTCATGCCGACTCAGCGGTGACCCGTGATCATGTGACGGTGTCACCGAAGGGCGGGATTGGTGACACGCTTCCGGTAAGCACGAGTTAAATGCTGCTGTCAGAGATTACTAGTTAAAGCCGCGGGTGGATCACGATTCCACCCGCGGCTGTTATGGTCACCTGTATAGATCAGCTGTCATGTGCCCAGAAACGTGCGGACTTCAGCGCAGGGGTAGTCCGGCATCACCGTACGATTACCCCCAATGTCGGAAGGGTGTTAAGGCTGCAAGTAAATACCTTTTTTTTCCTGACCGGTTCCATTTGAGTTGAATTTCAGCATGAAACGTGAATGCTGTAATAAAAAGTACTCAAAACATCATAATTTTCTATAATAGAAAAAGATAATTTACAAACAGTAAGACCCCGATCCATCAAAATGATTGTTAATCATTTTGATGGATTGAATAAGGCGTTGCACCAAAATTTTGCGACTCATGCAGTTTTCACGTTAGTTTCACCCAGTTCCTTCATAATGTGCAGAGCTGGGGCATGATGCCGCAGCTTGTCCAATTCATGACGAGGCGTGGTGTACCTTATGCCAGAAATCTTACTCCAGTCTGTGACTGCAGTAGGATTTGTGGTGGCGTGCGTGCCACTTTACAGATGAGAGCTTATGCTTCTAAATGAATCGGGAGCGTCTGACTCCATCCTGCCCCCCTCAACGTGAACAACACTTGTCTTGAAGAATTGGATCATTATTTCAGAGTTTAGGGTTAAACACGTAAAACGAAAAATAGTGTAATTATGTTTTTTCCTTTCGCCTGCACAAAATTCGATAAATTAAGATCGTCTTAAGTATATTTTTGCAGATTTTACCTTTGCAGCATGTTAGAGACGAAAAATCAATCTTTCTACTCTTATGATCATATTGCTAAAAATATTCAGAATGACGATACAAGAAACTGGAAAAATAACAGCAGTCATTGACTTGCCACATAAAACCGCAAACATGGATAACGTATTGATCAACACTAACCGGGACTGCTTATGAAAATTTAATGAAAGCAGTTACATTTCCTGTCATTACTGTCTGGAAATGTATTCCCGAACTATCCAGATGATAACACATGATCGGAGAAGTAAATGTATCCTACAGGGATGATGCCATTTCTCCTGCTGTTTTAAAATACGGATAAAAGGAAATTAAAATAAAGACTGAACAATACCGACCATTACAAGTAAAATCTCCTTATCACCCAATGTAAGCTGAGTATTACGCGTAGCGTGGCAAGAAACAGCTGCAACCTACATAACTGGAGTCTTTCTGACCTACATTATCTTGTAAATGTTCATTTTCTTTCTATAACTGTGGAGTGTGGGCGGCCTCTTTCCAATATGACGTCATAACTGTTCTATGTGCTCTAAGCCAATCAGATGTCTCTCCTTGCTGCTTCTTCCTGCTACTGGTTACAATAGAGACATTACTCCTCCACCTCCTCTTCCCCTCTCACAGCATCAATCTCTCAGCATCAAATCTTTGATTTCTACTTACGAAAATCCACAAATTAAAATCAAAAGATCTCAACTATAACATGGTACTCGAAAGCGATCTTGTCCACTGTCCCTTACACAGTACTTGCTTCGCCAAGCACTCCTAGGTTCCTATGAGAGCGCTGCCGCCAGACATTTCTGATTGTGGTTTATCTCTTAGACAACTAAAGGATCAGCAGTTCAATATTGGACAGGTCAGATCCTTATCTTCCCGGATCCCATACACATTAGACTGTCACCATAATGAGTCAATATCGGCAGCTATAGTCAGTATTACGAAAGCCTGTGTCACACTTGCGTGTGTGATGCAAGACACTCTCACGAGTCTCGCATCAACACTCGAACCATGCCGGTGGCAGTGCCGCACACTCCGGTCCGAGTGCCGGCGGCAGTGCCAGGTGTTGATGCGAGAGTTACTCGTGCCTTACTTCTGTGCAGCATTAATTGGACAATAACAGAATAATTTACCTTAACAGCACTATATACTGAGGAGACTGCAGCAGATCAGTTGTCATTTTATTGCCTAATTAACATATAAATAGCCGAAATGATTGGTGACCAGAACCCAGGGGGGAACGTGTTACATAATGATACAGCAGCAGAATGAAGACCTGAGTAATCAAATTAACTAACCAGAAGAACCCTTTCACACTGTGTTCTTCCCCATGTTCAGTGGTCCCATCGTGGCTTATGTCCAAACCCCCTGCAAAATGGAATTTTGACATATGGGCTGATTGGGCTAATGAGTATAATGGTGCAGACTGTGACCATGTGCTCTGTCGTGCATCATTTTTGGACATATATACCTATTGGAGGCGGACAGAAATACGCAGTAGGCCGGTGTCACACTTGCGAGAAACTCACACGAGTCTCACACCTCAATAACCGGCACTGCCACCGGCACTCGGGACCGTAGTGTGCGGCTGCATGTATTTCTATGTAGCTGAACGCTCCGGCTGTACACTGTGTCTGGGTGTCCACCTCTAGTAGGTGTATACACCTGAAAATGCTACACGTCTGACCACACGGTGACGTTGTCTCCACCATTATAGTCTATGGCCCCGTTGACGCATACACCAAAATCCCGTTTTTCACAGGGTTCGGACATAAGCCCCAATGGGACCACTGAACATGGGGAAGAATGCTCTGCGAAAGGTCCTTAATAGATATGGGCAACTTCATACACTGAGCAAGCTTAGGTATTCTAGAAGTGAACTATAGCAATTACCTTCTTTGCTGCCCATATTGCATGTATTATATTCCTGCCTAAAGAAATATTTGGGTCAAATTTTGTATGAAGGTATATTTTAAAAAGTAACTGTCAGTTTAATGTTTTTCCCCATAAATTAATGGTGCATTGCAAAATAAGAAACTGTGTAATATTTCTTATCTGATACATCTGCTTCTTTCTCCTCCAGGACTGACCATTCATTCTCAAAATTCTCAAGTCAGTTAAAATCTGTCTTTGGGGAAAAAATGAGTTGTCCGTCACTGAGATAGATGACAGCTGGTGCTCATAAAGTTCTATGGAGAACTGGAACTGTCATTTCAGGAGCACTTGCAGCAGAGTCTGTATCTCCCTCTAGATACTCACCTCCTCACCATAGAGTTTTAAAAGCACCAACTGTCATCTCATATCTCAGTAATGGGACAGTTCGTCTTCATATAATACAGATTTTACCCATGAATTCAGAGGGAAAAAAGAGTCCAGGAGGAGAAAGAAGCAGATCTCTCTGATAAAAATAATCAACTTTGTAAACTATCTTATGTATACGATTGACTAATGAAACAAAAAATAAAATGATGGTTAAGGAACAGTTCAACACCAGAGCCTACAGTTGCAGAATACACATGAGTATGTACTTCCATTTATGACCTATGTAATGTGTTGTGGACAGCATCCTGTATGATTGGCCCGTCCTTGTAAGATATCTAAATGCTGACATTACCATTTCAATTCCTGTTTTTTGCTATAGAAAATGTAGGCCACAGGCCATCCTGCTTACAATCTCGGAGAGATAAAGCTCTTCCTGACAGCAGCAATTTATATTAAGCCTGTTTTCTCGTGCTGTGATAAGCTTTCCACCATTCTTAGAAGACACATCTGTGGATTGGTCAAGGTAATTAAAATACGTTTATTCTAATTATTATTTGGAGCATCATTCAATAAGTGTTTGCTCAGACTACCGCTGTTGTAATGAATCATAGTTGCATGAAGAAGAATCAACTTTTTGGCCATAATCCTCATGCATGCAGCTGTATAAGAGCTCTGTTTAATATGGAGATATTATAGGAGTGACACAGATGTGCATGATACGTGCTTATATCAGATGCCATGTGTGCAGAGGCACTGTATGCGAAGTATTGATGGTAGGGGAAAATATCTACGGTACTTCCAAAGAGTATCTCACAAAGCCGGTGTGGCAGCATCGTGTGAATTAGTAATACACCAAATAATTCACATGTAAAAATACTATTGGAGCTTAAAGCAATGTCCATCTTCGGATATATTTTACTGCACATATTATGGGAGGGTGAGCATTCAAGAGATGACAGAGAGAGGCTGGAAACGAATACGCAGAGCGCTTCTCTGATAGATGATGATTCTCTGAAGGCATCCAGCAGCTATCAATGTACTTGTTCTATTTCTCGTTTATGCCTCTGACACGATTGTGGTAACGGGTTACTTTATTGTGTGCAGGTTCTCTCAGCCAGCATTACATGAATGCTTTCTGTCTGCTGCTCTTACCAACGAGTCCCTCCTCTCTATCCTCTGAATACATCCAGGTAGTGAGACCCCTAGAGGCGGCTCAGCATATAACATATTGCTACAGTACTGTAAATCATGCAGGCTGCAGAAGACAAACTGTGCCAAATAAATAGTTTTTTTTCCCATAAAACATCCAATACAAAAAAAAATATGGAAAGAGAATTCAATAGTTAAAAGCTCCAGGAAAAAGTCCCCTTTAAGTAGTAAAGATTGTAGTCCTGTATGTCAGAGCTGCATAGAAAAATGTCTGTACTGCTCATAGTAATCAACAGCAGGGGAGCCATCATTTATCCACACCAGGTTACAGTACCACGCATGGAAAAGCTGAATGATTTTTCTTTGTTGCATTGTTTCAAACAAACTTTTACTCGTTTGAATGATGACATGTTTGAGATCCAGGAGTGTGCTCTGGTAGACTGTGGCTTAGACCTGGGCTGGTCATGACCAGATAATAGCATGAGCCACTTGGCAAGCAGCGTAAAAAATACTGCAACCGCTAAACAATGACCATTAAGGAGTTTGAGGTCTGATAGCTGATACGTTTTGAGTAGTTAAAGGGGTTTTCTGCTACTTTGTTGGCCCCTTCATTCTTTAAAAGCTTTATACATCTAAAATCTACTGTCTGGCAGTGAAGCCTGCACCCGTTCAAGTGACATAACATACAGTGGTGGAGCCATGACACTTTGTCCTACTGAGTCAGCTGATCGTAGGGGGTTTTGAGAGTTGAATCTAAGGCTAGACTATCAATATAAGTCCTGGTAGAAAAACATTTAATTTAATAATTAAAGGGAACCTGTCATTTGATTGATGTTGCTCAAACCACAATGAGAGCCTGGCTGCAGCCAGTTATACAGTTTTCTCTGAAACCCTGTGGCATTGTGCAGAAAATATAATTAGAAGATTCAGACGGAGACCATAGAATAGATTAAATTAGTCCAATGTCGCCTCTGGCCGGCTTTTCCTAGCACTCCTATAAGTGATTGACAGGTCTCGTCCATAGCGAGTAATCTGTCAATTATCTAAAGTGGCGCTGGGGAAAGTCAGGTGGGTCGGAACTGGGCTACTCTCTTCTCTGGCTATGGTGGCTAGCCCGATGCTCAGGGTTGATACCTAGCTGCAGTCATGTATTCTGGCTCTGATTCCTTCTGCCCATTGTTTGGGCAGCATGAATCAACTGACAGGTTCTATTTAAGGCCTCTTTCACACTTCAGTCGTGCGACGTCAGTCAAAATCCGCCAAAGTGTGAAAAAACGGATCCGCCATTTTTTTTGATGGATCCGCTGTTTTCCCATTGACTTGCATTAGTGACGGATTTTGACGGATGGTCGTCCTTCCGATCCGTTTTTTGACGGATCCGTCATAAATTTGGCGTCCGCCTTTTTTGGAAAACGTCCAATGCAACGTTTTTTGTGTGCGTCAAAATGGCGGACAATGACGGATCCACCGCGTCTGCCATTTTGTAAAATGGGCGCCTATGGGTGGCAGATCCGCTGGCATCCGTTTTTGACAGGATCCGTCAGCGGATCCGTTCCTTCCATAGAAACTGCTGAGAACACTGTCCGGGGTCTCTCTCTGTCTCTCTCTCTCCGTGCCAGACATGTGTACCATGCATTTTCTGGCGGATCCGTTTTTTTCACACTTTGGCGGATTTTAACTGACGCCAAACGACTGAAGTGTGAAAGAGGCCTAAGCGACAGGACACAAATCTTTTGCATAGAAGCCATGCACTGGTTTCAAGTGATCTTAAGAGAAGATTGTGACACAGAAAAGTGCACTCAAATGACCAAGTCCTGTCTGAAGAGACTGAAATTACTTCAGATGTCTAGGACTGCCCTTTACATGTGGAAGCAGGTGGTTGTCAGTAAATTGAGGACTCTACAACAAGTTTATAAGCGCCCCCCATATCACATCTACCTGGAGACGTTGATGTCACCTGCCTGAAACTAATATACACAGCCATCTTTGGTGAACCAGGCTCTTATAATCCGCTCACTGCCAGTTAAACAGCGATCTCAGCAGCGATCTCGCTATGTCTGACACGT
>VIAB01016289.1:44910-55209 GCA_009801035.1 Oophaga pumilio
AGATAGATAGATAGATAGATAGTACAGTAGATAGAAATGGGGGCAGCACACCAATTAGAAAAAGTGATAAAACTTGGCGTTGTCAAGGGCTCGAGAAACGTACTCAGTGGAATCAAAATGTCACCATTATGGGCTATTAAATAAGCAGAAGTTTTTTCACTTTTTCTAATTGATGTGCCACCACCATTTTTTTCATTTTATATTGAAGGTTTGAGCTTATGTTGCTCATGTTTTGTTGTCTTCTAGATAGATAGATAGCTATTCATCATGGCATCAGATTCACTGCGTGTTGAAACATTGGTCCATTCAGACAGTATAGCTCCTTGCATTTGCAACACCTTATGCTGGAATCACACTAGCTTATAGCATCTCATGTGAGAGCATCAGATGCGATATGCTAACTACACTTGGCTCTTGCTCTGTTGCGAGAGTGATCTGAGTGTCAGTGTTCTGTGCTCCGATCCTCTCGCATGATAGGATAGCAGCATAGGTGTGGAGAAGAAGGAGAAAGTCATTTCTCCATCTCCTTCATTACCTATCTTGGTGTATACCGGACTGCACTGTGGTGACATCCGCGTGCAGTCCTATGTTTCACATGGACCCATAGACTTGAATGTGCGAGTGAGCCGAGTCTCGCTGCCAATCGCCTCATGCTGCCATTGTTCTGTCATGCCGAATAGGCATGAGAAAATAATCTCAGATCTGTGCTGCCCCATAGAATAATACTGGGCCGAGTGCTAGGTGATGCTTTATCTCATAGCACTCAGCCGTGTTATACGGTAGTGTCACTCCGGCCTTACACAGACATACTGACATGCTCTGAACAGCTCCTTCTACTTCATCCCAAAACTGATCTATAGGATTAAAATCTGTGGTCTCTGACGGTTAAGGAATCAAGAAAAGCTTTATGTCATGTTCCTAGATCTAATCCATGACTATCTGACCTTTGTGGCATAATGATTGTCCTACTAAAAATGTCCTTATGTCATAGGGTTAAAAGTTGCCATGAAGGGAAGAACTCTGCTGATCATGATACTTAGATACTACAACTAGGGATGAGCGAATAGCTTCGGATAACTCCTCCTTATCCGAATAGGTATAGCGCTTACCGAATAGCTGTATCGGTAACCTGGATACCTGTAGCGCTTCCGATAATCAGCTGTTCAGCGCTGCAGCTGCATGTGTCGCGGCTGTGTGTCAGTCACAACACATGCATGGAGAGCCCAACAAACACAGAGCCGCGACACATACTGCTGCAGTGCCAAACAGCTGATTATTGGGAGCACTCCAGATATCCGGGTTACCGATGCAGCTATTCAGTAAGCGCTATGGCTGTTCGGATAATCATTTATCCGAAGCTATTCGCTCATCCTTAACTACAACCTAAATGTCCATCCACAGATATTGTATGCTGGTATTTCCCATACCATTACTCCACCTACACCAGTCTGATCTGTTTTTTTTCCAAACTCTGACCTTTCCATCAGCACGGCGCAACAGAAATCTGGACACATCTGACCAGAAAATGTTTTTCTAAAGCCCAGTTTTCGAAAATTCTCGATCTGTTTCTATTGGAGTCTTGCCTTTCTGTTCCACCTGGAATCCGCCTGAAAAACTGCTGCAAAAAATGAATATAATGCACAGCAATTTAAAAATGATATTGCTGGGTACATGTTCAGTCTTTTGCTATTTCTTTAACCACTCCAGGGTTCAGAAACCAACAAGCGGTTAAAAGAAGTAGTGAGGCTAGGGAGACTGTCGCAAAATGACACCTAAGCTTCTTCTGGAACTAGACTGCTGTTTCTTCGCCTATGAAAACTTCAGAGGATCTGCCAGCATATTAAAGACTTTGTGTGTACATACCTATGGACAGCAATGTCACTCAAACTGGTTATTTACCCGTACAGCCCATTAAGGCGTAGGGATGACAAGCTGTCCGTCTGGACACATTAGCTGAAGCATCAGTGTTGTATTTGGCTGCAATTTGCTTGACTGGCAAAGCAATTCTTCATATTCTCAATAACCCCCTTAAAGGGAGCCTGTCATAGAGTTGCAGCCAGCGCAGCTTCAGTCACCACTCAGTACATAGTGTGCGGCAGCTGTCACCATGCCCAGGCACTGACTGACAGCCGGCTCAGCACTGATGTACTGTAGACCCGGCTGTCAGTGAGCATGGGGGCATAGTAACAGCTGCTGCTCACTGTATACGGAGCGGCGACCGAAGCACCACCGGCCACGCCGCTATGACTGAAAGCCAGAGATTGCCGGGAGGAGTAAAGTTTGTTTCCTCAGATTAGCTGGGCTTTCAGCGCAGCGACCTCACAGCTTTAGAACGCTATCAATCTGCAGATTAACCCCATATTTTCAGATTAATAGCGTTTTTTTACAGGTTCCCTTTAAGTAGTTTCGTCTAATCTCTCTAGAAATGTTAGACATTAATCTCTTCCTTATACCACTTCTTGGGTGGCTTTATATCAACATTTTGGCACATTTTATGACTTCATTAAAAAATGTTTTATATATACAGTATATATGGTATATATATTTGGTTCAAATTTGATTGCACACAGTTTTGATATAATGTGTGTCATGACAAGGGCACATTAATGTTTTAACTAGTGAAGAAAAAAAGAATGGAGGTTTATATTTGAAAAATGCTACAAATAACCAGAAAAAATGCCATGCTGAATTTTTGAAAAACTGCAGTCAGAAAAAAAACAGCGCATGTCCTCTATTCCTTTTCATAATTTCTTTGTGACTTGGGTAACATCTTTGTGCGGTTCATTCGATATAAAAAAAACTACAAGAAAAAGCAGCAAAGAAATGTGTGATTGCATCCCAACTCTTCCGCAATGTTTTTCAGGTTAACCTATTTTAGATTTATTTTCAATTTAGGGGCAGTGTACAGAGCTTTACGACAGTGCAAACAACTTTGTGTGAACCATGGAGCCGCCATGGACTAATGTACCTGAGATACCCTCTGTGCATATAAGAACTAGTTCATTATTAGCGGGCTTTTTTAAGTCCCTTTTTTTGCGGTATTCATTGCTGTGTTTTGTGCTATTTCTTCAAAATTACTCAGACCTGGCTTCAGAACCTTGGAAAGGTAAAATCCAACAATTTATTTACCCAAGCATAAAATCATTGCAAATTGTATCAGACACCGAAATCCCTAATTAAACCTATGCATTTTGAACTTGATAATTCTTAACCACGGCCAAGTTCGAAACGCGTCGGTTTAATTAGGGTTTTCTCTGCCCTTTGCAACTCGTAATGATTTTATGTTTGGATCAATAGAATTATTGGATTTTTTTCCTTTACAAAGCCCCTTCCCCCCACACACACAGAATTTTGAACATAAAAAACACAGACAACAAAATTAAAAAGTGAAGTCGCAAATGAAAACATGAATATAGTGTAAATGAAAAATATACACAGGGGAGGCTCCATAAAATATGGCCATCTGTGTGCTCTGCAACTGACGATCACATATCAAACCCTGACCTTACATCTGAAAATATGTGTAGGATAGCCTTAAAGGGAATCTGTCACCCTAAATTGGCGGGATATTTAAATGATGGCAGTCAGGTCAGATGGGCGGTGTTTTGGGTACTTGCCTTAACATGTTGTTCGCCGCTGTCTCCATTATTTCTGGGAATTGTAGTCATTGCCCTCCATATAACGCGCCTGCGCATTGCAATCTTGAATTGCGCACGCGCAGTATGCTTTGCCCGCAGATTGCAATGCGCAGGCGCGTTTTATGGAGGGCAAGGACTACAATTCCCAGAAATAATGTAGACAAATAGCACTGACATTATACTCGTTCTAACCAAGCTCATGTTATCCGCATGCTAATTACATATGCTTAGACATAGGTATATTATACTAGGTCACTGAAACAGAACAGCGCTAAGCATTTGTTTACTTGGATTATGTTAAGGCGCGGATTGCCTCTGGACTTATGGATGAATGAGCAATGCTGCTCACATTTCTGGGATAATGTATGTTGATAGCCAATTTACTTGCATGACATAATGCATCAAACCTGTAGAAGTCAAAAGCAAAATTGAGCGGTGCATATTTATTGGGACATAGTAAAGCCTAGGCCTGCTGATTATACACGAATGCCATACATCCTGTTCTGTACGTTGGTAGCTCGATTTCATGGAGGTTTTACCAAGGCATTCATTACTGCAGGGCAAAAGGCTTGTTACACAGGCAATAAATAGCATGCATTCATAAGAGCGCTGTATCACTGCAGACTTTTCTAATCTGGATGTCTGTGCCAAAAATGGAGCACTTTTCAGAGTTAGGGAATACATATTGTTATATGCTGTTTTTCTCTGATAAAATAACAAGACTTTATTTATAGAGCTGACAGTATATATCTGTAAATGGGGTCTAAACACATGGCTTTATATTTGCAAATGTTTACAGTATCTATCTTCGGTGAAAAAAAAAATATTAAAATTATTCTGTTTGGAAAAGCGAAGGCTTTTAGAGGCGAACTTATTATACTGTGTAAATACAGTATGAGGGGACAGTAAGGAGATCTTTCTAATGATTTTTTTTACATTTAGGCCTGCACTGATGACAAGGGGGTAGCCTCTTGTCTAGAACAGAGATGTCAAACTCAAATAGACAGAGGGACAAAATTAAAAGCTTGGACAAAGTTGTGGGACAACCTTGATATTTATTAAAAAAACGTCTACAATTGAGGAAGTTTTTCCTTTTCATCAAATATAATGATGAACCTTTTCATACTGAAACAAACTTAAAGGGGTTTTCCCACAAAGTACATTTTAATTAATAGATCTTACAATAAAATATTGGAATAATATAATATATATGAGTAGTAAAAAGCACATGACCCAATGGCCTAATTTAAATATTTAATAACAAAGGATAAAAAAAACCTTGAATAATAGAGATAATAAAGTGTGATGCAAACAAAAGTGCCCCCAAACACAGTATGATACCACTACTGTACCCCCTCCCTCAATCCTCCAGACAAAGAATGGTGACCACATCATAGTATGATTCTGCAACTGTAATCGCCACACTGCCCTCCATACAGTATAATGTCCTCATAATCCTCCAAAGAATATAATGGGCCACAAAAAGTACTCCATACAGTATAATGGACCCCACAAGTCCTACATACAGAATAAGGCTCTGCATTGTCTTCCAAACAGTATAATGGCCCCACATAGTGTTCTATACAGTATAATGGGCCACACAATATAATTGGCCTCACATAGTTCTCCACACAGTATGATGGCCCCACATAATGCTCCATACATTATAATGGGCCCGACATAGTGCTTTATACAGTATAATGGCCCCCACATAGTGCCCCACTCAGTATACTGGGCCGCATATAATGCTCCATACAGTATAATGACCTCACATAGTACTCTATACAGTATAATGGCCCTATTTAGTCCTTCATACAGTATAATGGGCCCAGATAGTACTCCATACAGTATAATAGGCTCCACATTAAAAAATAAATAAATACTCACCTCTGCCCATTCCCCTGCTACTCTGGTTTCTCCATGTGTCTTTAGGTCATATGCCCAAGGTGCAGCCGGAAGGGTGGTGCCATCGGGCTGCCTAATGTCTCCCCATTCGAAATGTCTTACCGTGTGGCTGCATTTTGCAACTTCTGGACTGGGAGTTGGCTGTTTTTTGAGCTGGCTGTCAAAGTGACAGACAGTTCAGAGATGATGCAGCACACAGGCTCCCAGTGAACAATCGTACTTGCGTCTTTTAGACGAGAGTACAATTGAAGCTATGACCGTTGGGTAAACAGTAAACACGCTACTGACATTGCACGCTGGCATGCAGAAGCGCAAAAAACATTGGTGGTAAGAGTTCCACACTAGTGGACCTGAAGACACCAAAGATTAAATATAACGGGGGGAAATTTAGGGTGGGGCAGATCTGAGGACACAAGTTTGGGGAGCAAGGAAGGGACAGGTGCAGACACAATATGGGAAACAGGAGAAATTTGAAGACAACATGAAGAGCAAGGGAGGAGATGCAGACACAGTCTGGTGAGTGAGGGGATGGGTGCGACAAAGTATGGTCAATGTGTGTGGAAGGCTGCAGACACAGTATGGTGAGTGGGGGGATGAGTGTAGACACAGTATGATGAGGGGGGTGCAGATAGTATGAGGGGCAAGGGGAAAATGTATGCAGACACTGTATGGGGAGCAAGTGTGATGGGATGGTTGCAGACACAGTATGGGGAGTCAGAGGAGAGTGAGAGGGTAACTGTATGAGGAGGGAGGGGGAACATATCAGAAGACTATTGAGGGGAATAGTAAGAGGAGACAGTATGGGGGGATAAAATTGTGAGTGGACACAGAATAAATACTGTGTAGAGTGAGGGTTAGAATGGTGAGACAGTGTATTTGAACAGCCAGGAATGGATAGTAAGCCAAAGAGTGTAGTGTGATGCAGGGGCACAGTATAGAGACTGGGCCCTATAGGGGGACATAGTGTAAAGAGGTGGCCCAGTATGGAAAGGATAGGGCAGTGTGGAGGGCATGTACCATAAAAGGGACAGTGTGCGGTCATATTTTGTGCAAGGAATATAGTGAGGGGCAATTATTTATTCAGTTGCTCAGCACAGGACAGATATTTTTTCTCATGACACTGCTATCTTTAAGGGCATCATGTGGGGATGTGCTGCAGAGACCAGAAAAGATGGAAGTCTGCAGAGACAGGTTATGGATGAGAAAACTCATCATGGTGTCTGGAAAAGATGAAGACGAAGAAAGCAAGAGAACAACTCCGTTGTCTATAAGGTACATGGATGTAATTTTTTTTATAATACTGACTACTTCTCATATTTTTATTTGTTAGAAGCATTAAAGTTGTTATCCAAGTTTGTGTTGAGTCTGCAGCCATTCTACGTGACTGCAGACTTCTGAATTCTCATAGTGCACACTGCACGCTGTCAGGATTCTCTCATGACGGCGACTTGCATACATGCGGTCACGTGCCGATTAGACATGCGTGGTCTCACTCAATGAAAATGAATTGAGCAAGGCCAGAAACGTCTAGTCAGAATGTGGCCAGAAGTATACAAAGCACATACTTGGGCAAGGGAGAATCCTAAAAGTGTGCAGTGCATGAACTATAAGAATTCAGAAGCCTGTAGTTACATAGAGTGACTGCAGACTTTCATCTCTAAACTGGATGAGCCCTTTAGTTATAAAATTGAAGCCCTGTAGCTAATCCTAACACCGTGTAATATACTCACTGTCAGGATTTATCTCTGCTTGCAGGTTACATCAGTTATCACATGGCCACTTCACTGATGTTCGATTTTCAATTTTACGGTCATGTGACAACGAGCTTCTCTTCCTACGTCTCTCAGTTTTTCAGTGAACATTGAGAGAATTAGGAAGGGCAGGTCGTTTGCACATGACTAAGTATGCAAATCGCATATGTGCCTGCCGAGCCTGCATCTTTCCTGGCAGTTGATGACTGAATTAGAAATCATCTCTCTCTAAGGCCGGTTTCACACGTCCTGATATTTCCGGCACCAGAAAAACTGGTACCGGAGATATCGGTGTCCGTGTATCCGTGTGTGTACTATGTGCAGCAAACGTGTGGCACCCGTGTACTCATCAGTACCACAAGGACGGCCACCGGGGAAGAAGCGGCTACTGTAAGCGCTATTCCCCGGCGGCTGGTGCTGAAGCCGGCTGTCATTCTCCCCTGCTCTGCGGGCTAGCAGAGGAGAATGATGAGCGTTATATTAACCCCTTCACTCCCGGAGCTTTTTTCGATTTTTCGTTTTTCGCTCCCCTTCTTTTCAGAGCCATAACTTTTTTATTTTTCCGTCAATATGGCCATGTGAGAGCTTATTTTTTGTGGGACGAGATTTACTTTTGAACAACACCATTGAACAACAGGCCTACGTCTCATATGATTTGCCCAGAATGATCATTAATGGCACAGGCTGGCATTATTTTTAGACAACACATGTCAATGCGCTGAAGAAAGAATGATTTTTTTAATTCAGCCAAAAGATCAAGCGTTTTACTTGTTTATTGGCTGATCAGCGGCCTGTTTACACTGCATGATTATTGTAAAAAGAGCATTCCTAAGAACACTCGTTCTCATTAATCGTGCACTGTAAATAATCCACCATATCACTGAGAAGACGCATGAAGAGTATCAAGGGCTGGGACGGCTGGATGAGGTGCTAAGGGATCAGCTAGTTGCAAACCTGAAAGACCCCTACGTAAGTCAGGACTTGAAGGAGTGCCTATGTTATAAACCACAATATGAGTTTCCTGGAAGTCAGCACAGCCATCTACCAGGTAATTTTACAGCACTTCCCTCTGCTGACAGGCTTTTTGGAGATGGAAATTTCATTCTCCAGCAGGACTTGGCACCTGTCCACACTGCCAAAAGTACCAATACCTGGTTTAAAAACAACAGGATCCCTGGGCTTGATTGGCCAGCAAACTATGGGGTATTGTCAACAGGAAGATGAGTGACACCAGACCCCACAATGCAGATGAGCTGAAGGCTGCTATCAAAGCAACCTGGGCTTCCATAACACCTCGCAGTGCCACAGGCTGATCGCCTTCATGCCACGATGCATTGATGCAGTAATTGATGCAAAAGGAGCTCTGACTAAGTACCGAGTGCATTTACTGAACATACATTTCAGTAGGCCAACATTTCAGATTTTAAAATCATTTTTCAAGCTAGTATCAAGTATTCTAATTTACTGAGATAATGACTTTTGTGTTTTCCTGGCTGTAAGCCATAATCATCAACATTAGCAGAAATAAACACTTGGAATACATCACTCTGTTTGTAATGACTCTATTTAATATATGAGTTTCACTTTTTGTATTGAAGAACTGAAATAAATAAACTTTTTGATGATATTCTTATTTTGTGAGATGCACCTGTACGTACATCAGGCAAATGCGCAGCTAATACCACAGTGCCTTGCACTGCGACCTGGTATGAGAAGTAAGAACAGAAATATCTCTCTTCTCGTGGCCAACAACACCTATCACATCGCACACTAGAGGAAGGTGGTGTAGAATGCTGGACTTGTGGTGGAAGGGGACACCCCTCCCGGAACTGTCCATCTTGGTAAAGAAGACGGTCGAGTGGCACACCGTGGGACGCCGCACCCCTAGAAGGAGGAATAAAGACTCCAAATACATGGTTTCTGAAAGACCCACTACGTGGGCCGAGTTCAATGGGCAAAGAATCCGTTGGTTAACCCCTTCCCGACATGCACCATATATGTACGGCGCTGCTTGGAGCTGAGTTCCCGCAAAGTGCCGTACATGTATAGAGCCGCGATCACGGGGACTCACACTGAGCACCGCCGCTATCAGGTGTGGGTGTAGGTGTAACACAGGTATCCGGATGCAGTGACACAAAAGCACAGAGCAGGGGTTAACAATTGCTCATTTTATCAATACAGGAGTAAGCTCCTTGCAGGGAGCAACAGGAAATAAACAGGTAAAGGCTGAGGGATAAACAGGGAAAGAGTAATTCAGAATGGCAGTCCATATATTAATTCCACTTAGCGTGACTCGTTTGTCCATTTTTCTTCCTGAGTCAGATGGTTGGTTGGTGGCCGACTGAGGCTGGTGCTGAGTTCTTCCAGCTTCCCAGCCTAACAAGTCGGTCTCACTTCTGGCAGCAGCAGGCGGTCACCGGTCTTACCTGCTGAGCCCCTAGTCTGTTATGCTGCAGCGCAGCAGAGTGGAGTCCACCGCAATCCTTCACTCGGCATGCGTTCCTTCGCATGCCCCCCGAGACCTGGGAGTCCTCGCTGCACCCAGCCGTGATCGCTACCAGGCGGCCTATCTTTCCCCGCAGCCCGGCGTTAGTCCTCACTGACTCCTCTCTCCGGCGGGAAGCCCCCTTCTTTTCCCGCGCAAAACCTTTTATACTTCCCTGGCTCGTCACGCCCTTTCTACACAGGTTAAGGGTCTGCTCCGTCTCCAGTCTCCTTTTCCCCTGCAGCAGTAGGTTTGGCCCCAGCAGTTCCGGACCGGGTGCCCTGTGAGCATCCACAGCCCGGTCTTCTCCTCTACATAGGCTCTATGTTAGAGCTGACACCCTGCAGCAATGCCCACAATCAGTGCTAGCACCGATCGCAGTCATTGAACTCCTCTAATGCAGCTGTCAATAGTGACAGAGACATAGAGGAGATCACACACGGAGGGGGCTCTCTGCGTGCTTCCATCAGGAAAATGCGATTGCATTGTCATTATTGTCTCTTTTGAGACCCCCTGCCAC
>VIAB01016290.1:0-12954 GCA_009801035.1 Oophaga pumilio
CCTCTGCTCAGAACTCATCCCAAACCAATTCACAACACCCACCAATCAATAAGTTATCACTTATCCTGTGGAGAGATGATTACTTTTTTTCACAGGTAAGTGCATCTTGTTCCAAGTATTTAATCTCTAATGGAAATAAAGAATCTTCTACTAATTAAAATCAGAGAGAACAAATCACCGTCATATACAGAACAGTCCCCCTTTTCCAAGGCCAATACTATCACATACAGGGAAGAAATACCTCCAAACCATGACCAGACCACATAGTGACCAAATAATACCACATACAGTGAAGAAATACCACCACACCATAACCAGACCACATATTACCATCACTAGTGACATTATACACAGGAGCTCTGAATATAGTGTCAGTGTACAGGTAATACAGGGATCACCAGTGACATTGTACACAAGAGCTTTGTACATAGTATATAGTGTATAGTGTGCGGGTACATGTATTACAGTGACTTACTGGTGACGTCTCTAGTTAAAGTCCTTCATCTTTGCATTTCTTCTTCATCCTGCACAGACTGCCATCACTTCTTCCAGCCAGGACTCGTCTCTACAGAAAATAACACACATCATCTATAGTTGATCACTTCTAGAGCACAGTCCCCAGTTTTTCCTCGATTTCTACACTACATCAGATGAAGAAAAAAAATGATGTAGTGCCGCCCTGCACAGTAACAGGAACCCCCCTTAAGTTTCCTAAAAAGTTAATTATATTGCAGTAGTAATAATTTCCCTAATTGGAACCTAAAGGAATTATGTCCCTCACTTGTCATCATAAATTAATACAGTGTGCTTCTCATACTGGCCCCCAAACAGTAATTAAGGCCCTCATCCTGGCCCCCTTTATTTGAAAATCTCATCTATCCTGGTCCCTTTATTTAATAATATGCCCCAGCCTGGCCCCCTAGGTCTTTTTTCCAGCCTGGCGCTCATATGTACATCCTGGCCACCAGATATCCATCCTGGCACCTATATGTGCATCCTGATCCCCATATACCCCTTGTCTTGGCCCCCATATGTGCATCCTGGCCTCCATATATCCATCCTGGCTCCCCATATGTTTCTTGTCCTGGCCCTCCCATATATCCATCCTGGCCCCCTTATGTCCCTTGTCCTGGCCCATGTATCCATCCTGGTCCTCTCATATATCCATACTGGCCCCTAGTATATCCATCCTGGCCCCTCTATATATTCATCCTGGCCCCTCCATGCAGCCATAGTTGGCTCCCCCATATATCCATCTTAGCCCCTCCATATATCCATCCTGGCCCTTCCATATATCTATCCTGGCCCCCCATATAGCCATCGCATTCCCCCCATATATCCATCATGGCCCCCCCATATATCCATCCTGGCCCTTCCATATATCTATCCTGGCCCCACATATATCCATCATATTCTCCCCATATATCCATCCTGGCCCCTCCATATATCCATACTGGCCCCCCATATATCCATCCTGGCCCTTCCATTTATCTTTCCTGGTCCCCATATAGCCATCGTATTCCCCCCATATATCCATCCTGGCCCCTCCATATATCCATCCTGGCCCTCCATATATCCCCTGTCCCCTGCACTATGCCCCATCCACAGAAGGAAAAATAAAGTTTCCACTTACCTGCCTGGCACTGAGCGGCGTCTTCCTCCTCTACTGATCCAATGTGCTCATGTACGAATGGCCGCCGACCTAGCAATGGCCAGCGACTGAAGTGAGTGTGCACGTCACAGCCGCCGCATGACAGTGATGTCATACGCCGGCAACGTCACTGTTATACGCCGGCTGCGACGGGTGCGCACGCAGCTGTCTGCCTTTGCTGGGTCAGTGGCCTATTGCGAAGGGGCATGTCTGCTATTGGTACATAGTGGGACAGATTTATCAATATTAGGTTTTGTCTCTGATGCCCAAAAACAACCAATCACAGTGCAGCTTTCGTTTTACCAGCGCAGTAGAGGACATGAAAGCTGTGTTGTGATTGGTTAGTTTAGACAATTTTGATAAACGAGGCCTAGTGTATATGTTTCTGGAATTTCCGTCATTGTTTTATAACTATTTACAGAGTTATTTCAATTTTCTATTTTCAGTTTTCACAGAAGAGGGTAAAGATTGCAAGTTTCCATATCTACTGGGTGGACGCTTACGATTCTCCTGCCTTCCTCACCGGTCAATGAAAACCAAAAAGTGGTAGGTAAATTGTGTCGACACAATGGGACTCATTTATTAAAACGGCTCCAAAAAATCCCATTATCTTTGCTGCCCTTAGCAGCCAATCACAACACAGCTTTCATTTCTTAAACAACTCTACAAAAATAAAAACTGTGCTGTGATTTGTTGCTATGGGTAACGAAGACTTCTAACAATGCTTACCAGCTATCCTCATTTTGCTGAGTCCTCTCTCTTAGGACCTCCACTGCTCACTAATATGGAGAACCCCTTTTTCCCCAATGCTCACTATCAGAACTTCCTGAGAACTTCTACTGATCTGCGCGATCCGCTCTCAAAACTTCCTAGTGGGCTGGTGGTAATGTGTAGTAGCCTATCCAAAGAGGCAGAGCTGCAGCGTAAATCATGGTGTAGGGAAATCAGACACAACTGTCTCATCTAAATAGCTGCAGTTAGAGGGAGCCTGCCACCCCCAAAATGAAAATTTAGCTACTTACACATTTAAAGAAGGTGAAATAAGTATTAAACACGTCAACAATTTTCTAAACTGATATATTTCTGAAGGTGCTATTGACATGAAATTCTCAGCAGATGTCGGTAACAACTCATCCATTCCACACAGGCAAAGAAATCAAACCATAAATGTCCATTAATTAAGTTGTGTGTAAAAATGAGAAGCTACAGAAGCAAAAAGTGTTGAATACATGAAGAAAGAGGTGCAAAAAGCCATGGAAAGTCATGACACCAGCTGAAATTTCTCAGTAATTAGAAAGCAATCCTGTCACTCAGTAAAAAATTATATGAGTCGGTTAAACTGATGGCTTATAAAAAGGTGTCTCATTACCAATTTGCTACAGAAGAGACATCTCATGATGGGTAAAACCAGTAAGCGGTCTCAAGACCTTCACAACCTTATTGTTGCAAAACATACTGATGGCATCGGTTACAGAAGCATTTCTTAACTACTGAAGGTACCAGTGAGCACTGTTGGAGCCAGCCATAATCCGGAAGTGGAACGAACATCATTTCACCATAAACTGGTCATGACCAGGTGCTACCCTCAAGATTTCAGACCGAGGAGTAAAAAGAATTATCAGAAGAGTTGTCCAAGAGCCAAGCACGATGTGTGGAAAGCTACAGAAAGTTATGAAATCAGCAGGTACAATTGTTCCAAAGAAAATTAATGGCCTGTGTGCACGCTCACCACTCAAGACTCCATTGCTGAACAAAAAGCATGTTCAAGCGCATTTAAAGTTTCTCAACAACATTTAGACAAGCCGGTGAAATACTGGGAGACTAAAGTCTGGTCAGATGTGACCAAAATTGAACTCTTAGGATGCCAAAACACACACCATGTTTGGAAGCCAAAAGGCACGAGCCGGAAAGGCAGTGCTGTAAGTCAAGATTAAGGACAATACTGGATATGCAAATCGGAGGTAAATGAGGCACCAAGCTATTGACTGCGCCAAGTATGCGCTGAAATATCCTCATTTGCACATGGTTTGAAAGTGAATTTAGCTGCAACTACAGTGTATATTACTTGTATGATTTTTATAGGGGCTAAGTCCCTTATTTAATAGTATACAGTGTAACCGTCGTTTTATTTATTATTTTTTTTCTTCATAAATCAATAGTACATGAAAAATATGAAACTGTAATATATCTTATCAGAGAAATTTGCTTCTTCTTCTTCCTTCTGGACTGTTGGTTCATTCTTAAAATTCTCAATTCACGGGTATATTGTGTCTTCCGTGAGTACAGATTTTCCCATTACTGAGCTAGGAGATGACAGTTTGTGCTCATAAAGTTCTTTGGAGAACTGTAACTGTCATTACAGGAGATCTTGCAGCAGAATGTCTGTGTCGCCTCTAGCTCCTCCTCCTCCATAGAATTCTAAATGCACCAACTGCCATCTTCTATCTCAGTAATGGGAAAATCTGTCTAAACTGAATAAGGATTTACTCATGTCTTGAAAATGAATGATCAGTGAAGAAGGAGAAAGAAGCTGATTTCTCTGATAAGATATAATACAAATTTGCTTATTTTATTGATTTCTGAAATAAAGAATAAAATGATGGATAATGTGCAGGTAGCTGAATTTGCATTTTGGGGCTGACAGATTCCCTTTAAAAAGGAATTCGCTTCTTCTTTGCCTTAATTAAATAATAACCTTGACGACAGAAATCAAACCCAAAGTGTTCCAAAATACTATAGTTGTGTGTATCGATTGCATTGTATTTCACTGTGAAGCATCTGACATCATATGTTCTCTGTCATTGTATCAGGTGTGCAACAACATATAACTTTGACCGAGACAGAGAATGGGGAATCTGCATCATGGATGTCAGGAGAGAGATTGGTAAATGTTTTTATTTTAGGATACTAATTTCAGATGTAGTCCGCTCGCTCCTTCTGAGACTTGGTAGAAAATAACGATCCTGTCCCACAAATCACGACAAATAATAAACATCAACTTTATATTTCTTTTGATAATAAACTACACTTTAACAGCAAATACTTACAAGCACACATAAATATATTTTAACCCCGGCCCTAACACATCACTCACATGTGCAGGCTGGGAATCTTATTAGGTATCAAAATTATATGGAAATAAGTATGTGCCCCCTCTACATCACACTTATAGGAGCTTTTATGACCTACCATTTTACCTCCATAGACAGTAATTCAGAGTTGGTCCCTTTGCAGATATAATAGCTTCTGCTCTTTTGGGAAGGATTTCTACAAGATTTTGGAAGGGTCTGTGGGAATTTTTGCCTCTTCATCCAGAAGAGCATTTGTCAGGTCAGAATCTGATGTTGGAGGAGAGGCCAGGCTCAAAATCTCCATTCTAGGTCATCGTAAGGGGGTTTGGTGGGTGTGAGCTCTGGGCTCTATGCGGCCGGTCGTGTTCTTCCACACCAAACTTCCCCATTATAGACCTTGTGCACTGGACACAGTAATGGGCAGCAGAAAAGGGCTTTCCTCTAAACTGTTTCTACAATGCTGGAAGCTACAATTGTCCAAAAATGTCTTGTGCTGAAGTATTAAAATTTGCCTTTGCAAAAGCTAAAAGGCCGATCCCTGAAAAAAGTCACATAGCAGTTTCCTTCCATCACCAAACTTTACAACTGTCACAGTGCAGTCAGGTGGGTAACATTCTCCTGGCATTCACCAAATCCAGACTCATTCATCAAAAGATGGAAAAGTGTGATTTGTCACTGCCCAGAACACATTCCCACTTCTCCAGAGACCAGTGGTGGCGGCTTTACACCACTCTATCCAACACTCGGAATTGTGCAGAAATTCATCTATACAGATGTCCATTTGTGGGTCGTACGGCTCAGTAAATTTTCTGCTGAAGCGTTCTGGCCAAATTTTATATACAGTGGGGAAAATAAGTATTTGATACACTGGTGACTTTGCAAGTTTCCCCACCTAAAAGAATGGAAAGGTCTGTAATTTTTATCATAGGTACACTTCAATAGCGAGAGACAGAATCTAAAAGATTTTTACATAATCAATTTTCATTTTATTGCAACTCTGAGGTAAAGATGGTGTGCAGAGCGGTGATCACGGTTTTATATTAACTAGTGATGGGCGAGTGTGCTCGTTGCTCGAATTTTCCAAGCATGTTCGGGTGGTCTCCAAGTATCTTGGGCGTGCTCGGAGATTTAGTTTGTGTCATCGCAGCTGCATGATTTGCGGCTGCTAGACAGCCTGAATACACGTGGGGATTTCCTAACAAACAGGCAATCAGGCAATCCCCACATGTATTCAGGCTGTCTAGCAGCCGCAAATCATTCAACTAAATCTCCGAGCACGCCAAAAACACTCGAAGAACACCCGAGCATGCTTGGAAATCTCGAGTAACGAACATACTCGCTCATCACTAATATTAACCCCTTTGGATCTGATTGGTCAGTAACTATTATTCAGCCAATCAGGGATTAATGAGAGGTAACGTTGTGATCATCCCATCCATTGTAACTGCAGTGATTGGTGCTGTCTCAGACAGCACCAATCACAGCATGTCAAATGTTTTTTTCTTAAACTTTATTGTGAAATCGCTGTGATTGGCTGGTCAGAATTGATCAGCCAATCACTGCGATCGCCGACACCGGGGGTGTTATAGCCCCCCCGAGTTGACGTGTAGGGATCACTAGCAGTCAGAGGCAGCAGCCATCTGCAGTACGATGCAGTACGGTGACCGGAAATAGTGGCACTGTATATACAGTTGCTTCTCACAAAATAAGAATATCATCAAAAAGATAATTTATTTCAGTTTTTCAATACATAAAGTGAAACTCATATATTATATAGAATCATTACAGAGTGATCTATTTCAAGTGTTTATTTCTGTTAATGTTGATGATTATGGCTTACAGCCAATGAAAACCCAAAAGTCATTATCTCATTAATTAGAATACTTTATAACAACAGCTTGAAAAAATGATTTTAAAATCCGAAATGTTGGCCTACTGAAATGTATGTTCAGTAAATGTACTCAATACTTGGTCAGGGCTCCTTCGGCATCAATTACTGCATCAATGCAGTGTGCCATGGAGGCAATCAGCCTGTGGCACTGCTGAGGGGTTATGGAAGCCCAGGTTGCTTTGACAGCAGCCTTCAGCTCGTCTGCATTGTTGGGTTTAATGTCTCTCGTCTTCCTCTTGCCGTAGATTCTCTATGGAGTTAAGGTCAGGTGAGTTTGCTGCCAATCAAGCACAGTGATACTGTTTATAAACCAGGTTTTGGTACTTTTGGCAGTGTGGGCAGGTGCCAAGTCCTGCTGGAGAATGACATTTCCAACTCCAAAAAGCTTGTCGGCAGAGGGAAGCATGAAGTGCTCTAAAATTTACTGGTTAACGGCTGCGCCGACTTTGGTCTTAATAAAACACAGTGGACCTACACCAGCAGATAACATGGCTCCCCAAACCATCACTGATTGTGGAAACTTCACACTAGACCTCAAGCAGCTTGGATTGTCTGTCTCTCCACTCTTCCTCCAGACTCTGGGACCTTGATTTCCAAGGTCCAGTGTGAAGTCTCCACAATCAGTGATGGTTTGGGGAGCCATGTTATCTGCTGGTGTAGGTCCACTGTGTTTTATCAAGACCAAAGTCAGCGCAGCCGTCTACCAAAAATTTTAGAGCACTTCATGCTTCCCTCTGCCGAAAAGCTTATTGGAGATGGAAAATTCATTCTCCAGGAGGACTTGGCACCTGTCCACACTGCCAAAAGTACCAGTGCCTGGTGTAAAAACAACAGTATCACTGTGCTTGATTGTCCAGCAAACTCACCTGACTTTAACCCCATAGAGAATCTATAGGTTATTGTTAAGAGGAAGATGAGAGACACCAGACCCTAAAATGCAGACGAACTGAAGGCTGCCATCAAAGCAACCAGGGCTTCCATAACCTCTCAGAAGGCCACAGGCTGATCGCCTCCATGCTACGCCGCATTGATGCAGTAATTCATGTCAAAGGAGCCCCGACCAAGCATTGAGTGCATTTACTGAACATACATTTCTCCTTCGTCTCATTGGGGGACACAGGACTGTGGGTGTATGCTACTGCCGCTAGGAGGCTGACACTAAGTAGATATAAAAAAAAAGGTTAGCTCCTCCTCCACCGTATACACCTTGACACTGGCCGCAGGTGAACCCAGTTCAAGCTTAGTGTCTGATGGAGGCACTTGTCTGGTTTCCTCCAGACCATTTTTTTTTCCCACGAAGGGGTCCGATCTCCCCAAACCATTAACGGGTGAGCACGTGGAGTGTCACCTCCACGTATCCTCTCCCGCAACGTGGGACCCGAATGCCGGACTCAGCCCTGACCACCCTAGGGTATTGAAACCCTAGGCAGTACAGAGGCAGGAGGTAGTCCGTGCGGCCCCCACTGCATCACCAATGCTGGACTGCGGTGATGGAAGGAGGCGGACAGTCCCTCTCCTCATCCCCTGAAGGGATGATGGAGTTAGGGTGCCTGCACCGTCATTTTTTCTACAAAGCCCCCCGTCTAACCTGAGGCCAAGAAGGGCGGTGCGGATCGTGGATAAGGGGCCGGGAGGGCTCCTGCGGCAAGCTCCTGCAGAAGCTGCGGTCCTCTGGAGTGCACAGGAGAGCATGGAAGGGAGCCACAGTATGGACTGCGGCATCTAGTCAGTAGGACCCGGGCAGGCCCTCAGGTAGGCCTGTGGTCGGGAGAGTTAGATTCGGGTCCTGGCATCGGCCAGGCCGCAATGGAAGTCCCGCTGTTGTGAATACCTTGGAGGCGACTTCTGAGCTGGGGCTCCCTCCGGTGGTTGCTGAGGGTAATGAACTAATTAATGAATGGCCTTCAGCTGGCTCTGAATGGTATGATATAAGTGATCTGAGTTCCCATTTAGCCTTGCCGGTAATCAATTGTTCCTCCTGGTCTTGTTTGGAGCACAGCTTGCTTTCCTGCTCTCTTTCAGATAAGTGTTTGCTGTTTTTTTTCCTTTGTTGGATTTTCACTGCTGGTTTTCTGCTTGCAGTGGACTGCAGCCTGGTCCCCTTTTGGGGGTCTGGCGCTGCAATTGTGCTTATTTTGTGTTTGCACATTTGCTTTGTTCCTTTGTCACTTTTGATTTGCTGAGTTGCTGTTTGTTACACCAGAGATCTGATTTAGGTGGTTGAGATCGTGTGATCTCAGGTTTTTTGTTAATCAGAAGTGTTGGTATTTTTGTCAGGGTTTTTTTGGGTTGCAGTCAGAATTCTTTCCTATACTTTTCTATCTAGACAGATTGGGCCCCAGCATTTGCTCATTCTATTTTCTGTCTGTGTCCGTGTTTTCTTCTTGTCTAACCGCCATTACATGTTTGGGGGCTTCCTATTTCTTTGGGGACTCTGCTCCGGGGCAGATAGCTTTCATCTTTCTGCCTTTAGGTGTAGTTATCTCTCCGGGATCTTGGTCCCTGCAGGAATCAACCCTCCCGATCAATCTACTAGAGATTTGGGCAGTTCGGCTGGCTCTGAGGCATTTTCACCATCATCTGGCTGGCCGCCCTCTCCGGATACAATCGGACAACGCCACGGCCGTGGCATACATAAATCATCAGGGAGGTACCCGCAGGAGGGCGACCATGCACGAGGTAAAACATTCTTGCCTGGGCAGAGAGAAATCACTCTGTGATATCGGCGGTCCACATTCCGGGCGAGGAGAACTGGGCAGTTGACTTCCTCAGCCGTCAAGGTATAGTGTCAGGGGAATGGTCACTCCATCCCGACGTATTTTAGCAGATATGCCTATGCTGGGGAACTCCGGACTCCAGGATAAACTCCAACGTACTCCAAGGTACCCAACTTCGTCTCCCGATACCGGGATCCACAGGCAATGGCGGTGGATGCCCTGGTTCTACTGTGGAGCCAGTTTCACCTCTCGTACTTGTTTCCACCGTTTGCTCTGCTTCCAAGGGTAATCAGAAAGATCAAGATAGAGGGGGTCCCAGCTCCAGATTGGCCTCGTCGCTCATGGTACGCAGAGCTGGTACAGCTGCTCGCCGAGGCTCCCTGGCATCTGCCAGAACGCGCGGACCTTCTCTCCCAGGGCCCAGTTTACCACCAGAACTCATCAGCGGTCCTGTGTTTGACGGCCTGGCCGTTGAATCTTGGATTCTGACCCGGGCCGGATTCTCCCAGAAGGTTGCTGCCACAATGGCTAGCGCCCGAAAACCCGCTTCGGAACGTATCTACCACCATACTTGGAAGGTCTTCTTTACATGGTGCAGGGAACACAGTTATTCCCTGCTTCAGTTTTCAATTCCCAACATTTTGGCATTTCTCCAAGCTGACCTAGATTCAGGCCTAGCGCCAAGCACTCCTAGAAGACAGATATCAGCCTTGTCTGTTCTTTTTCAGCGCAGAATTGCCACTAATTTACAAGTTAAAACCTTTATTCAGGGAGTTGTCCATGTAGTACCCCCCTACAGGGCTCCCTTAGACGTCTGGGATCTCAACCTTGTTCTGGGAGTTCTGCAGGATTCTCCATTTGAGCCTCTCCAGAGGGTTTCTTTGCCATACCTTTCTTGGAAGGTTGTGTTTCTAGTAGCCATAACATCCATAAGGCGGGTCTCGGAGCTGGCGGCACTTTTTTACCGAGCTCCGTACTTACTTTTTCATCATGATAAGGTGGCGCTCAGGCCAACACCATCTTTTTTGCCAAAGGTTGTGTCCTCATTCCATATCAATGAAGACATTATTTTGCCTTCATTTTGCCCAGCACCGACGCATCGGGTGGAGAAAGCTCTCCATACTCTGGATCTGGTGAGAGCACTCAGGAGGTATGTATCACGAACGGCATCCTTCCGGCAGACGGACACACTGCTCATTTTCCCCGAGGGTCACAGGAAGGGACTCGCTGCCTCAAGATCAACTTTGGCCAGATGGATATGGTTAACCATTCAGGAGGCCTACCGTATCAGAGGCGCTGTGGTTCCCGCAGGAATCAGAGCTCACTCCACGAGGGTGGTGGGTGCTTCCTGGGCTCTTCGGCATCAGGCTTCGGCGGAACAGGTTTGTAAGGCGGCAACCTGGTCCAGTCTGCATACTTTCTCTAAACATTATAACATTTATACTCCGGCTTCAGCGGATGCAAGTCTGGGCAGAAGGAGTCTTCAGGCAGCGGTAGCGCACCTATAGGCAATGCCTGATCACGGCTTACACTGTGGAGTCGGTTTCCCACCCAAGGGACTGCTTTAGGACGTCCCACAGTCCTGTGTCCCCAATGAGACGAAGGAGAAATACGGATTTTTGTGTTACTCACCGTAAAATTCTTTTCTCCGAGACGCTCATTGGGGGACTCAGCACCCACCCTGATAGCCAGATGGCTTCGTATTTTTGATTTAATTCTATTTTTTGTCTGTTCCGGTGTGTTTATTTCTGGATATATTGTACCTGTGTTAACGCTGATGTAATTTTTGTCCTCCTATTGCTTTTTGCACTAAACTGGGTTTGCCTGCGGCCAGTGTCAAGGTGTATATGGCGGAGGAGGAGCTAATCTTTTTTTTTTATCTACTTAGTGTCAGCCTCCTAGCGGCCGTAGCATACACCCACAGTCCTGTGTCCCCCAATGAGCGTCTCGGAGAAAAGGATTTTACGGTGAGTAACACAAAAATCCGTATTTCAGTAGACCAACATTTCGGTTTTTAAAATCATTTTTTCAAACTGTTGTTATAAAGTATTCTAATTTACTGAGATAATGACTTTTGGGTTTTCATTGGCTGTAAGCCATAATCATCAACATTAACAGAAATAATAACAAGAAATAGATCACTCTGTGTGTAATGACTGTATATAATATATGAGTTTCACTTTTTGTAGTGAAGAACTGAAATAAATTAACTTTTTAATGATATTCTAATTTTGTGAGATGCACCTGTATACTGCGCTTTGCGGAAACACAGCTCCCGCAGCGCCATACGGCGCATGTCGTGGCGGGGGGGGGTTAAGGTCAAAATTAGCTCGGTCTCTAAAGAGTTAAGGAAATTGCTGGCAATATTGATGATTCCTGTTGCTACTTTGCTGCTATGGCCAAGATTGAATGCAGGTTTATATGATGTTTAGTTGCCTCTAGCAAACATAGAAGAAGATATACCGTATGTAAAATATGCCGGCAATTAGAGCCGCCACTAAAACGATGGTAAAACCTCCGACGGACTAGCTGATTCAGGAATAACGTCGTCAGATTAAGATTTCTATGTGCAAATAGCCTTAGGAAGTTTTGGAGGAGTTTTCGTTTTCTGAAGCGGTTTTGAAAAGTTTTTTCAAGGGCTCAAAATATGTCAGCAGTGGACTCTGTTTTCTTCTTTCTGCAATTATTTTTTTATTGAAGTAGAAATAAATATTGAAGTTATCAATTCCCGATTCTGGACCTGCTTTTTATACTTTAATGTGAAGCTGAAGAAATACCCCTGTGCCAGATTTGTTGTAACACTTTTTTTATTATTTGAAGCAAAACTTTTATCTCTCCTGATTATGGGCTATATGGGCTCGATTCACTTTAGTTTGCAGTTTAGACGTCTAGATTTTCCAAGTTTGGTGTGACTTTTGCACCTCTGGAGTGACTTCTATAAATCAGGACTTCTCTACAGAGAGAATGCGTTGCCATTATTGGCTATCGGTTTATTTTGGAACGTATCCACTGCTGGCAGGGATGAAGCTCAGACTGGAATTTCCTGGTTGGCTAACAAGTGTTAGTATAGAAGGTGGCTATAAATACAGTATATGATGAGGGGCTTTCCTGAGAAAGGGATGTGGTATTCCGCACCAAGTCTCTCCCTCTATGTATCATAAGCCACCACAGTAAACCCACATAATATTACACTTCATTCACTGTCTATGATAATGGGATTAGTCACCCATATATTTAATTCACTAGGTTACTTTGTGATTAATTCTTCTTGTTCCTACTAAAACAGAGTTGAAGTTGTAAATTTGTGTAACTGTCTGATTATCTGACTCATTTTTAAAATATAACCTCCTTCTGACCCACAGTAATAATGCCCTCATGATCCATAGTAATAGTGCCCTCCTTGTGATCTGCAGTAATAATGCTCTCCTTGTGACTAACAGTAATAGTGCCCTCCTTGTGATCCGCAGTAATAATGCCCTCCTTGTGACTAACAATAATGCCCTCCTTGTGACTAACAGTAATAATGCCCTCCTTGTGATCCGCAGTAATAATGCCCTCCTTGTAACTAACAATAATAATCCCCTCCTTGTGATCCACAGTAATAATGTCCTCCTTGTGACTAAC
>VIAB01016290.1:49373-60671 GCA_009801035.1 Oophaga pumilio
ACACATACTCTCACTGTCTCACAATATATATATATATATACATATACAGAAAAGATCTGTTTCATCTTCTATGTATAACCCTGTATTCTTTTCTGTAGGATTTCAAGATCATTGTGCAGCAAACCCCTGTGAGAATGGAAGCACCTGCACTAATATGCCAATCCTAAACACATACCACTGTAGGTGCCCCGTGGAGTACTCCGGACACGACTGTGAGATTGGTGAGTATTGATGAAGCCGACATTTGTAATGTGTTATATATTTATTTCAGATTAAAATCATAATTGTGTTTTGTTACCCACACCCCCAACATAGCTTCACCATAAGGGCACGCTCACACCATAATATTTTATCTCATCTGAGAGAATCGGACCGATTATGCAAATTACACTCTGATCAAACTCTGATCAGATTGTCAGCATAGTGTGATCCGATTCTCTTGGATGAGAAGATGGAGAAAAAAATGTCTCCATCTTCACCATTCTGTGAGTCCGTAGCCAGCGGACTGCACTCACATGTCATCTGAGTATGGTCTGATGGTTTCAATGGACTCATTAACTTGCTGAGTGCGATCCGAATATCAGATCAAACTTGGGCATGCAGCAATTTTTCCTCAGACCGGCTTGGTCCGATAAAAAAATCTGACATTTCCAGGGCGCCATAGAATAACATTAGTCCGAGTGCGTTTTGATGTTTTGTCGTATTCGGACAGAAGATACGGCCGTGCGCACAATCCCTAAGACTGAGAACCTGAGATGTTTTCTTCTTATGTCAGTGGTTTTACTCATCCTTTATTTCAGCAAAGTGTTTCGATGAAGCTCATCATGTGCATTATGACAATGGAGACACATGGGCAAGAATTCACAAAGGGACGGTGGAGCAATGTACATGTGCGAACAGCACGATTGAGTGCCACAGTGGAGAGCGATACTCAGGTATTGTGTGCCCTTGGGCAGTGTGTAGTAACAAGTATGTGGGGCTCAGGTCAGATACTATTGTCACGGGTGGTGGCTGTACCCGGTGCGTTGCACTTGTGATGCAGTGGTGGGCGCACGGTTAGGAATGTGCAAAGTTGACGCAGATACCATTACCTCCCGGGGCATGCGCAGTGCACCGATGCAGAGAGGGTGCGTACACCTGGCTTACTGCGCATTTGCAAGGGGGCATATATTTGCATTGAACTGGCAGTGATTCCTCTCTTGCAAATCATGTTTCTCATAGGGGCGGGATAGCATGATAAATGGGATGATTCATCTGGGGAAAACACTAGTCCAAGAGGCCGGTTGCCAGCGGATTCTTCCTGCCCTGCTCCCCAGCTCCCCATGACTGACAAGTTCCATCCAGTACAGACTGCACACATAGGAAGAGACCGATCAGTCATGGGGAGTGGGCAGGAAGAAGTCGCCGAGGACTGGTCTCTAGGACTAGTCACCAAAGTCTCATAGTCAAGTATAATATACATGGCAGAAATGACCCAGCCGGACTCACGCTGCCCCTGGTTCGAGCAACATAAATCAGATGTTAGGTCCCCTTTAAGGGCAATATAACACTAAAACATGGTTAATACAGGTGGTATTTCAAGTGACTGTCCTAATAAATGTTTTGCTATAAGAATTGGACTTAATTTAATGTCCTCCAGAAGCATGAATTATCCCTATTACATTTCACTGATTACCTTAAAGGGAATCTGTCACCCCATTTTAGCCATAGCAGCTAAAGATATGACTGAATAGTGCGTCCCATAAGCAAGCTATCGGTATGTAGCTTATATCCAGATACCCCCGTTTTGATAGCAAAATTCCTTTGTAAACTTCGGATTCTTTTCTGTAAATCAGGGCGGTCCGATCCGGAGGGCGGCGCTTTCCCTCTTCTCTCCCCCCCCCCCGCTCCTCGGCATCTCTTGCGTATCGCCGTCTGTGAATCGCACAGACGGTGTAGTGTTCCCGCGATTGCGCTTTTCAAATTCCCCCCGCGCATGCGCAGTGTGCTTTGCCCAACAGTGGGCAAAGCATAAAATCATTACAGCGCAGGCGCAACTCTTTCCTTGCCCCGGAAATGACTGCTTGCCTTGGACGACTTCCGGGGCAAGGAAAGTGAAGGCCAATAGTTGCGCATGCGCTGTAATGAGTTTATGCTTTGCCCACTGTTGGGCAAAGCACACTGCACATGCGCGGGGGGTAATTTGAAAAGCGCAATCGCGGGAACACTACACCGTCTGTGCGATTCACAGACGGCGATACGCAAGAGATGCCGAGGAGCGGGGGGGAGAGAAGAGAGAAACCTCCGGACCGGACCGCCCTGATTTACAGAAAAGAATCCGAACTTTACAAAGGTATTTTGCTATCAAAACTGCGGCGGTGTCAGGATATAAGCTACATACCGATAGCTTGCTTATGGGACGCACTATTCAGTCATATCTTTAGCTGATATGGCTAAAATGGGGTGACAGATTCCCTTAAAAGGGATTGTACAGGATTAGTATACCATGGTTTCTTTCTCTATAAGATTCTGTTTGTTATTGCATCTCAGTCATATTCAGTTTAATGGAATTTTGCTGTAATACCAGACACAACCCCTGGACAAGTGAGGCGCTGTTTCTAGAAGAATAAGTTTACCCTAAATACTTTCATTGACTCCATTAGGGATAATATAATTAAAATGAAATGTACCATAAGTAGAACTGATATGTTTGTGTCTTCAGCTTGCAGCGTAAATCCGTGTCTTAATGGTGGAGCCTGTCGTCTTATGATCGGTACCGGCAATCCCGTATGTAGCTGCAGAGGGAGATTTGTTGGCAAATACTGTAATATTGGTAAGACAAGACCTATGGAATAAATCTTCCTTAAACAGAATCTGTTTTTGCGACCCTATCTGAGAGCAGCATGATGTAGGGGCAGAGAGGTAGAGGTGCCACTTAATGAATCAGGCACCTCTATCTCTAGCATGGCCCCTCAAGACTGGCGTGATCAATGCTGGTCTTGATGAATTAGGATCTAGGAATGTTTGGTTTCTTTACATTTTCTTTCCCTTGCCATCTACTGTTAGATAGACATAGGACAGTAACACACAAATTAGACTGGTTTTACCAAAATCAGTGGGTAATAAAGGCGTTTAGCCACTTGTAGATGATTGACGGCCAAACCAAACCAACCAATTATGTACATACCCGCAACCATCTAAATTGTGTGATAGTTTCCCTAGTCTTCTCAGGCTGCAAAATGTAAAGAAATGAAGGGATGGGCATTCTGGATTTCAATATTGTGGTTGGCTGGCAGAGGTTTACTCCCCACTCTCTAATCAGAACTCATGAATGCTCAACAGAGTCGGGGGAATGTGCATATTTCGGGGGTGATCGTAAGGAATAGTTTTTACCTAAGACAGCCAGGATAGGGCCAGGTTTAGGCTGTGTTGACATCATGTTTGTTAACAAGATGCCAGGAAAATTCCATAGGAGCCCTTTCACCCGGGTACATACCAAAAGAGTGCCATGTTGGCACATATTGGCAAATTTTAATTTTGCTCTAAAGGGTAGTGTAGCAGGAGGATTTTCTGATTCATATGGCAACAGGAGATGTACAATAGCATACACTGCCAATTGGACCCTATTGTTAAAAAATTCTGTATACCTCAGTATGGTATCCTGTGTACTGAAGTATACAGAAAAAGGTTTTTAATACTAGGACTCTAATGGCTAATAGGATCGTTTATACTCCTCTGTTGGAGTTATACATCAGGAAAGTCCGCTTGTGTACACGTCTGATAAACTTAAAGGATTAGTCCTGCTATGCTCACTTCTGCAACAAGAGGTGAGTGAGGATGGTGATGTAAGGTTTACTTATACGTGTCAATCGCACACTCGTTCCAGGCAGGTTTAAGTAGACGTAATATCATCTGTCGTTCTCACTTCTTGACGTGGAACCAAGAGTTGCAGGACTAACCCTCTAAGCTCAGTCAGAACAGAGCCTAAATTAGTCCTACAATATGTCCTGAACAGTGCAATAAAACGTACAATGAGATTTCCACATTTTAGCCAATGCCCAAATAAAACCACCATTCCATTTCATGTCCAAATTAAATTCCGAGACATCATCAAGATATCTGAGAAGTTCTCATTGCTCCACCAACAGCTAGAACACAGGGACTTTGAATTTTACACACATTTATGGCTTATGTTCACCTCTTTGGAATAAGGACCAGAAAAGCCCTAATGAACCAAACGATTCTTCTTGATATTTCGGTGGTCCCTGTACCCAAAGGATGGGATTTTTTGAGCAACGTCTCCATACGTTGAAGTGATCTTGTATATAGACACTGTGAATCACATTCCTTCCAATTATAAACCTCCCCCGTATACAATGTGTCACATAATTGGAATATACAGCAACACAGTCTCCAAAATAAGATGCAATGTATTTTCCAAAATAAGAAGTACGGTGACAACAGACATCCGGACATGACAAGCGCTCCCTGTTCTGCACCTCTTCTACCCAAATTGTCAATTATTCTTCTGTATGTGATGCCCAATTAGCTGGACTGAATCTGTCAGGAATTATTCATCCTCCAGGTTATCATAAATCTGCAAGTTTGTTCTTAATGGCTCCGCACATATTGTTCCAGCTACGATGGACGTTTCAGGGAATTAAAATTATTTCATTTGCGGTCCGACTTTCAGGTTTTACTGTGGCTGCAAGAACCTCGTACGGCAGGTTATTTGCATGAGGGATAATGTGGCTAACATCACTCTGCAATTTGCTAACAGAATATGACAGAGGGGCGGTTTACAATTTTATTACAGACTCTCCTACTCCCAGTTATTACAGTCATGGTCGAAAGTGTTGGCACCCTTGAAATTGTTCCAAAAAATGAAGTATTTCTCCCAGAAAATTTTTGCAAATACACATGTGTTGTTATATAAATGTTTATTTTCTTTGTATGCATTGGAATAACACAAATAAAAATAGAGAAAAAAAGGCAAATTGGACATAAATTCACACAAAGCCCCAAAAATGTGCCGGACAAAATTGTTGTCTCCCTCAACTTAGTATCTGGTTGCACACCCTATGGAATAAATAACTGTAATACTAATCAATCGCTTCTTATAATTATCAACAAGCTTCTTACACATATCAACTGGAGTTTTGAACCTTCTTTTGTAAACTGCTCCAGGTCTTCACAGGTGATCAATGGGACTTAGATCCGGACTCATTGCTGGCCACTCCAGAACTCTCCAGTGCTATGTTTCCATCCACTTCTGGGTGCTTCTTGAAGAATGTTTGGGTCATTGTCCTGCTGGAAGACCCTTGACCTAGGATGCAGACCCAGCGTTCTGACACTTGGCACTACATTGCAACCCAAAATTCTTTGGTAATTTGTCAGATTTCATGATGCCTTGCACACAGACATGGCACCAGTGCCAGAGGCAGCAAAACAACCCAAAACATCTTTAAACCACCACCATATTTGACTGTAGGTACTGTGATATTTTCTTTGCAGGCCTAATTCCGTTTTCAGTAAAGAGTAGAGTGATGTGTTTTACCAAAAAGCTCTATCTTGGTCTCACTTGTAACCCTGAGATTGTTGTTCAACAATTTTAGTTCCCAAGTCCTCAGACAGTTCCCTTCTCCTCTTACTATTCTCTATGCTTTGTGTGAAACACACAGACGCACAATGCAAAGATTGAGTCAACTTCTCACCTTTGTATATGGTTTCCAGTGTGATTTTCACATTGCCCACACCTGTTACTTGCGACAAGTAAGTTTGAACGATCATAACGTGCTTGAAACAAAGTTGTTTACCCAAAATTTTGAAAAGGTGATCTTCCAGACAAAAATCTCCTGCATATTACAGCAGTATCTTGGAAGTGATTTTAGGAAAACTCACCCACATGCTGCACAGAAAATTCGAAGAGGAAATTGTCCATCGATGCAGATCTTAAATGGCAATTTAGGCAGCAGATTTCACCCTTTGCAATGTGGACCCATTCTGCCCAACCCTTTAACTAATTAGTAAAGACACCACACTGCATGACGTTGCGTGTAATGACCACAGCATCCTCATGTATTGAATAACCATGAGAAACATTAAGCAACATTAATTACCTATCAATATGACCACCAGAGAAGAGGAAATCGGGGATTGAAGGTTCAACCATTTTCTTCAACCGCAACTAAATAGCTCCTCCACACTGCCCCCAACCGCATCGCACAAGCTCGGGGGACACTTGGCTGAATGTTGCCCAAGACAAAATGTCCCACTGAGACCTAGCCCAGTAGGGACCCGCTCACAATTCTGTAAAACTTTGAAACACATAGGAGTCACCTAGCCGGGCACTGGGCTCCTCCCATCCTTCACTGCAATCAACCTCCTTCAAACCCCCCTCCATTTCTGCCACAGCAAGCAGGCATGACCCTCATGCATGCGAAACCCGCAACAAACACAAAGCCTTCTCAACCCATTCCATTAGCACTAAAGCCCAAATATCCGTACCAATCGTGTTCAAATGTATTCCATCATACCTAAGAAATTCCCGAGAAGGAACTTCCAAATCACGGTGCAGTCCCACAACCCCCTCCCGAGACATGTAATGAAACGGGAAACCTCCCTGATGACCCTGCTATGGGCCTTTTTAATCTTTTCAACTGACCTTGCATGTTTCCATGAGAGGCACGCAACAATGTCCGACCAAACAAATATCAATCCCGTGTGGGAAGACAAGAGCCTCAAGCAATTGATTTCATGTATTAGCTCTGGTGCCCAAATCATTCCCGCCTGCGTGTAGCACCAAAATATCCAGGGCCTGTCCAAAGTAATATGAGAGTGCAATTATGGCATTACCCTATTCCAAAGCAATCCCCTGATGCCGATCCATTCCACCAATGCAGCGTCTCTGGAGAGACCCAATTGACGTCCCACCAGTCTTTCGTCGGCCCGCACAAACCCCAATAAACATAACAATGACCTAACAACCAGACTAAGAGAGGAGCTCCTGGAACACAAGAAAAGAGAAGGGATGCAATAAGTCCTGACACAAAAGAAAGAACAGTCCACAAAAACAATTCTCTTTATAACATATGTGATCTGATGTTGGACCGATATCTGGCAAATTCCCAGTGACCCAATCCGAAACTAATGAGATCCAAAATCCACACCATTCAAGCCACATCGAGTCAAACAACGGCTAAAAATGGCAACAAATTGGTAAACTGACAAAGCATACCCATCCTAATGTATCAAAAAGGAACCCGAAGTGGAACCCCTCAACCCCAAAAATTAAGAAACCCATCTCACCAGACACTTAAAAAGGCCTTTTACTCCCCACTATTCCACCAAGCAACCATTACCAGCTACATCAGTCTTTGAACATCTCAAATAACATTCTCTGAACATGATACTTCCATTGATCACAAACCCCATGACAATTAACCTTCTTGCTCACAAGCACTCCCACCCAAAAGGCACCAAAAAAATGCCAAAACAAAAGCCATCCCAAATAAGCAATATTCATACTCCGACTTACACACTTCCTTGAGATAGCATAGTAACTGAGTCAAAATTTTAAAAGATACCAGAAGCTGCCAGTGCCTTACAGTATGATTCTTCCAAAATGCTTTCAACCCTAGGTGAACCAGGAAGTCCTTTGTCACGTCTTTCCATCCCAGCAATTGAAAGAAAAAGGCCAAACCTGCTATTCTACCAGATACCACTGCAAATGATAAATCATGCTCAAATTCTCTGTCAATCATATACAGCAACAAATACGGGCGGTCAGCCTCCGATTCTTGCTCCTCAACTGAATCCTACCTATACCAAGTTCCCAGAAAGATGGAGCTCTTTACCAACCTCAAGGCTGAACGGAAACAAGATCCCTCAACCAATGGGGCCATTTGGCTTCCAGCTTCTCCGCGTTCGGCACCAGCTCCCGAAACCAATCCCACTGGAAGCGATACAATGCATCAGCTATTAACCCCTTTGAGACTATACCTGTTTTCACCTTAATGACCAGGTCAATTTTTACAATTCTGACCACTGTCACTTTATGAGGTCATAACTCTGGAACGCTTCAACGGATCCTGGTGATTCTGAGACTGTTTTGTCGAGAAATATTGTACTTTATGATAGTTGTAACATTTCTTCGCTATAACTTGAGTTTATTTGTGAAAAAAATGGAAATTTGGCAAAAAAATTTAAAATTTCGCATTTTTCAAACTTTTAATTTTTATGCCCTTAAATCAGAGAGTCATATCGCACAAAATAGTTATAAATAAATAACATTTCCCACATAACTACTTTACATCAGCACAATTTTGGAAGCATATTTTTTTTTGTTAGGACGTTATAAGGGTTAAAAGTTGACCAGCAATTTCTCATTTTTACAGCAAAATTTGCAAAACCAATTTTTTAAGGACCACCTCACACTTGAAGTGACTTTAAGGGGCCTATATGACAGAAAATACCCAAAAATTATGCCATTCTAAAAGCTGCACCCCTCAAGGTACTCAAAACCACATTCAAGAAGTTTATTAACCCTTCAGGTGCTTCACAGAAATTTTTGGAATATGGAAGGAAAAAATAAACATTTGCTTTTCTTTCAGAAAAATTTTCCTTTAGACATATTTTTTTTTTACTTTTGCAAGGGTAACAGGAGAAAATGGACCATACATTTTGTTGTGCAATTTCTCCTGAGCATGCTGAGACCCCATATGTGGGGGAAATCTACTGTTTGAGTACAAGGCAGGGCTCAGAAGGGAAGGAGCGCCGTTTGACTTTTTGAATATAAAATATGCTTGAATAATTAGCGGACGCCATGTCGTGTTTGGAGAGCCCCTGATGTGCCTAAACAGTGGAAACCCCCAACAAGTGACACCATTTTGGAAACTAGACCCCTTAGGGAACTTAGCTAGATGTGTATTGAGCACCTTGAACCCACAGGTGCTTCATAGAAGTTTATAACGTTAAGCCATGAAAATAAAAAAAATTACATTTTTCCCAAATAAATCTTTTTTAGCTCCAAATTTTGCATTTTCATAAGGGTAACAGAAGAAATTGCTTGATACAATTTGTTGTACAATTTCTCCTGAGTACGCTGATACCCCATATGTTGGGGAATACTACTGTTTCAGTGCATGGCACGGCTTGGAAAGGAAGGAGCGCCATTTGACTTTTTGAATGCAAAATTTGATGGAATAATTAGCAGACGCCATGTCACGTTTGAAGAGCCTCTGACGTGCCTAAACAATGGAAACCCCCCACAATTGACACCATTTTGGAAACTAGACCCTTTTGGGACCTTAGCTATATGCGTATTGAGCACCTTTAACCCCAAGGTGCTTCACAGAAGTTTATAACGTTAAGCCGTGAAAATAAAAAAAATCACATTTTTCCCACAAAAATCTTTTTTAGCTACAAATTTTGTATTTTCACAATGGCAAAAGGAGAAAACGGACCCCAAAGTTTGTTGTGCAATTTCTCCTGAGTTCACCGATACCCCATATGTTGTCAAAAACTACTTTTGAGGCACAGTGCAAAGCTCAGAAGGGAAGTAGTGCGATATTACGGTGCAGATTTTGCTGCACTTGTTTGACGGTGCCATGCTACATTGACAGAGCCCCTGAGGTGCTAGAACAGCAGAACCCCCCATAAGTGACCTCATTTTACCAATTAAACCTCTCAATGAATTCATCTAGGGGTGCACTGATTATATGGACACCACAGATGTGTCACAAACTTTTATACCATTGGGCAGTGAAGAAAAAATAATTTAAATTTTTACCACCAAGATTGTGTGTTTTACATTTTCACACTGGGAAGTGGGTAAAAATGGCACCAGAATTTGTCCCACAATTTCTGCTGAATGTAGAAATACCCCATATGTGGCTGTGCAGTACTACTTTACCATTCGGAATGACTCGGGAGGGACAGAGCGCTATTTGCCTCCTGGAGCGCAGATTTTCCTAGACTAGTTTGTGGATTCCATATAAAGAGCCCCTAATTGATAGAAAAAGCAGAATCCCCCTCAAGTGACCCCATTTGGGAAATTTTAACCCTTTGGGAATTTATCTACAGATGTAGTGACGATTATGACTCCATGGGTGTTTTCCAGAAACAAGCAGCAGTGGAGACACACATCTGTAAATTAGGCGGGCTCTCATCACTACAGAAATGCCAAACATGTGGGCGCTAAATGTTGTTTAGGCACACTAGGACTCAGAAGGGAGGGGGGCATTTGGATTTGGGAGCAAAGAATTAGCTGAATTTGTTTTGGTGGGTGAGGAGTCATTTCACTTTTCCAGAGCCTTTGTGCTACCAGTAACATGGAAGCCCCTATATTTCTGATATCACATGACATATCTGAGTGGGGACTTGCTTTTTTTGTGGATTGAGTGGAAGATTTTCTTGGGAACATTTTACATAACATTTGGGATCACAGTTATCCGGCGCTCTACGCTGACCACTTACTTTGGGACTTCCATCAAAATATCTGAGTGATATGATTCAGATGAAACCCCCGATGGATCCATTCACTATAGTGAGGCAGCAGAGTTACTCTGGACTCTGTCTGGCGTCTGTTCTGCGGTTTCCTTTTTTTCAGAAGTGCACACAACTGTGGCCGACAGCACTTTTATGCAATCCTAAAAAGACGGACACCCCCGGATCACAGGTGCTATGGCATCCACAGTGCCTCCATCTGCCTCATTATAGGGAATTTTCTGCCAGGAGTTCTGTCTGAATCACATATTTCAGAGATTTAAATGGAAACATCGGTGTAAGCGTTCAGCGCAGAGCGCAGGATAAATGTGCGTCGAGCCTTACTGCGCTTTTTGGGAGGAAGAATGAAAAAATCAACATCATGTGAAGAATTGGGTTTTATTTATTTTATATGCTGTTCCTCGTGCGGTATAAGTGATTAGGCGACTTTATTCTTCGGGTTGGTACGATTACAGCGATACCAGATTTATATCGGGTTTTTATGTTTGGCTGCTGTCACACACTAAAAGACACTTTTTATTGTGAAAACTAGTTTTTGCCTCACCATATTTAGAGAGCTATAATTTTTTCATATTTCGGCCAACAGAGTCATGTGAGGCCTTGTTTTTTGTGGGGTGAGCTGATGTTTCTATTGGTACCATTTTCAGGCACATGGAATTTTTTGATCGCTTTCTATTCCGATTTTTGGGAGACAGAGTGAACAAAAACCAGCAATTCAGGATTTGTTTTTTTGTTATACCGTTCTGCGTGTGGTAACATTGGTAAGACCGCTTTATTCTTCGGGTCAGTACGATTGCAGCAATACCTCATTTA
>VIAB01016292.1:14983-25911 GCA_009801035.1 Oophaga pumilio
CACACAAGAAAATCCTCCCCTGTCACTGCACACTAACCGTACAGTATAATTGCTATCAGCACAAACACATAAGAACTTCTGTTTCCAGCCTTAACTCTCTCCCTACTGATAAACAGCGTCAGCAACCTCTCCCTACTGTTAAGATCGGCAGAAGTAAAATGGCGGTCAGCGGTCATGACTTTTATATGACTCCCCCCAAAGCAAGCCAATCACTGCAATGCCCTTCTCTAAGATGGTGGTGTCGGCTGCCCATGTCAGCTCATTGCCCACAGTGTACGTCCTTGCTCATTGGCTGAGAAAAGACGCCTGCAAGCATTATGGGGAAAACCGACTTTGGCGCTCGAGTCGACGACCACATGACTGACCTCACGCTATGGTTGGGTTTCGCTCTGCAAAACCCGACTTTGGTGAAAGTCAGCGACTTTTGAATCTGACCGACCTGTTTCGCTCAACTCTACTAGTCACTACTCACAGAGCAGCAATCATCTACAGAGCTGGCTACTATCTATAGTATAGTCACCAACTACAGAAAGGCCCTATCAACAGACAATGCACAACCTACTGACACCCATCTAGAAGGAACTCACCAAAACTCGTGTCAGGGGGATCCTCGGTGCATCTAGCCTAACTATAACTAGTTACTACAATGGGGATAAAAGTATTTAGTCAGCCAACAATTGTGCAAGTTCTACCACTTAAAAAGATGAGAGAGGCCTGTAATTGACATCATAGGTGGACCACAACTATGAGAGTCAAAATAAAAAAACAAATCCAGAAAATCACCTTGTCTGATTTTGCAAGATTTATTTTGCAAATTATGGTGTAAAATAAGTATTTGGTCATTAACAAAAGTTCATCTCAATATTTTGTTATATATCCTTTGTTGTCAATGATAGAGGTCAAACATTTTCTGTAAGTCTGCACAAGGTTGGCACACACTTTTGGTGGTATGTTGGCCCATTCCTACATGCAGATCTCCTCTAGTGCAGTGATGTTTTGGGCCTGTTGCTGGGCAACATGGACTTTCAAATTCCTCCAAAGGTTTTCCATGGGTTTGAGATCTGAAGTCTGGCTAGGCCACTCCAGGACCTTCATATGCTTCCTACGAAGCCACTCCTTCATTGCCCTGGTGGTGTGCTTAGGATCATTATCATGCTGAAAGACCCATCCATGTCTCATCTTCAATGCTCTTGGTGATGGAAGAAGGTTTAAACTCAAAATCTCACGATACATGGCCCTTTTCATTCTTTCATGTACACGGATCAGTAGTCCTAGTCCCTTTGCAGAGAAACAGCCCCAGAGCATGATGTTACCACCCCCATGCTTCACAGTACGTATGGTGTTCTTTGGATGCAACTCAGCATTCTGTCTCCTCCAAACACAACGAGTTTTGTTTCTATCAAACAGTTCTACTTTGGTTTCATTAGATCATATGACATTCTCCCAATACTCTTCTGGATAATTCAAATGCTCTCTAGCAAACTTCAGACAGGCACGGACATGTACTGGCTTAAGCAGGGGGACACGTCTGGCACTGCAGGATCTGAGTCCCTAGTGGCGTAGGGTGTTACTGATGGTAACCTTTGCTACGGTCGTCCCAGCTGTATGCAGGTCATTCACTAGGTCCCCCGTGTGGTTCTGGGATTTTTGCTCACCATTCTTGTGATCATTTTGACCCCATGGGGTGAGATCTTGCATGGAGCCCAAGATCAAGGGAAATTATCAGTGGTCTTGTATGTTTTCCATTTTCTTATTATTGCTCCCACAGTTGATTTCATCACACCAAGCTGCATGCCTATTGCAGATTCAGTCTTCCCAGCCTGGTGCAGGGCTAAAATTTTGTATCTGGTGTCCTTCAACAGCTCTTTGGTCTTAACCATAGTGGAGTTTGGAGTGTGACTGTTTGAGTGTCACGATGTGACCCAAGCGGTGTGACACGACCCACGAATGGTCGGTCACCGGACGACACAACAAACAAGTGAACACCGGGGAAACTTTAACAGCGGTGGGCCCTGTGATAGGGAATGGGGGAAATGGACACCTCCTGCACACACCTAAGTCTGTGCCCTGATCTCCCTATTGTCCCTATACTGGTTCTTTCACCCCGTCGCCGAGCAGGATACCTTAAACCCTCACAAGCCCTGCGCTAATCCCTAGGTAGGGAGCTGGCCGGTGAGAGCACTAGTCACACCACTTCACTAATGAAACACAAAAGGAAAGGAACAGACAACAAAGGGTTAAAGCAACAAAACACCACACTTAGCTTTCTGCCGTAAAGCACCACACAGCAGGATAAAGTCACCAGATCAGGGTAATAGCTGGAGTACAACTGCACTCAGCAAGCTCCTTCTCCTGCTTGCTTGGTCTCCAGAAATACCTTAATCACCAACAGTCAGCTGATGCATCAGGTGACCTTTTAAAGGATGGTGGGAGTGGTTACCACCTGCATCAGCAAACTCAGCAGCAATGTAATTACACTAGTGACCACAAGGGGAAAACACTGACATTAACCCCAATGGCCTGAAAGGAAAAATATTTTAATATGAGCGAAATCTGCCATAAATCCAAAAATGGATCGTGACAGTATCCCCTTTCAATGAGGGGCCTCTGGACCCTCAACACCACACCAGAAAACAACCTACGGTGATGATGACTCGATCCACCAGAGTTCACCTTGGCAGTCACCTGACTCTCAGGTTTATGGCAAACGCGGACAGATGGAAGTGACAATAACGTATGCTCCGGATGAGCCTCAAATCTCCAGAGCACCGACCTGGGGAATGAGTTGTGTACGGGCATTTCTGGGGGGTAACTCCAGCTGGTAAGTCCCCAGGCCGAGAATAGCCGACACACAATACGGACCAATCACGCGAGAACTCCAGGCCCCAGCAGCACACTTCCACCGGATGTTTTTGGTGGACACCCATACGTACTCATTCAAACATAGGTCCTGACCTGAACATTTATTGCCACACACACGTTTGCCACCAGATGGAGGACTCTTTACAGAACTGACAACAGAGGCATCCCCCTGTTTCACCACACACCATGCCCCGAGGGAACCACCACCCTCCCATGACCCCTCCTCCTAAGAGGACTCCGAAACTCAGGGTTAGCTTGTGGTGAGGGTTGAGTCTTGCCCCTACTCCCTGGCAGCACCTCTGCTGCCCCCACCGGAGAAGAAGGGGTAGGATGTAGAAGGACAGCAGAGACATTAGCCCCTGGGCAGCAGCTCTCACACAACTGATCCCACCTGACTACTTCCCTGGACCGCCAATCTATGACCGGGTTGTGTTTTGTTAACCAAGGGAGGCCTAAAACGATGGATGTTGGCATTCCCCTAAGACGTAGCACGACAGGGAGTCTTCATGATAAGTCCCTATACGCAGGTGTATATCATCTACGACTTGGGTCACCCTCCCCTGGCTGAGAGGGACAGAGTGAATGGCCTGGACGCTTAAGAGTATTGCTAGCGTCCCACACCTCAGGTCATGGGTCTGGACAAAGTGAGCATCCACCAAACTGACTCCTTCTCCACTGTCCAAAAGCACCAGTATACCCTCAGTTAACCCACCAACCACCACTTCAACAGACAGGGTACACTGAGGGGAAAAACTATGGGCCCTGCGATTAAGAACGGGGAAATGGACACCTCCTGCACACACCTGTCTGTGCCCTGATCTCCCTATCTTCCCTATATGGGTTCTTTCACCCCGTCGCCGAGCAGGATACCCTAAACCCTCACAAGCCCTGCGCTAATCCCTAGGTAGGGAGCAGGCCAGTGAGAGCACTAGTCACCCCACTGTACTAATGAAACACAAAAGGAAAGGAACAGACAACAAAGAGTTAAAGCAACAAAACACCAAACTTAGCTTTCTGCTGTAAAGCTTCACACAGTATGATAAAGTCACCAGATCAGGGTAATAGCTGGAGTACCACTGCACTCAGCAAGCTCCTTCTCCTGCTTGGTTGGTCTTCAGAAAGACCTGTATCACCAACAGTCAGCTGCTGCAACAGGTGACCTTTTAAAGGATGGTGGGAGTGGTCACCACCTGCATCAGCAAACTCAGCAGCAATGTAAATACACTAGCAGCCTCCGGGGGAAAACACTGACATTAACCCCCGATGGCCTGAAAGGAAAAAAGTTTAAATATGAAACGCAAAATCTGCCACAGATACAAAAATGGATCTTGACATTGAGGTTGTGGACAGGTTTCTTTTATACTGATAACAAGTTCAAACAGGTGCATTACTACAGGTATAGGAAAGATGTATATCTTCGTACCATGTCTTACCTATTGCATTATTCCTGTGTCCTCTTGTGTATAAATATGTGATTCTTCAGTTTTTGTTTTAGTCTTTGCCTGATGAAGAGACCTGAGTAGTCTCGAAAGCTTGCAATTTGTTACCATCTTTTCAGTTAGCCATTAAAAGGTATCAACCACTGAGGACTCTCAAGTCTAAATATTTTTCTTACTACAGGTAATCAGTGGAGGACAGAGTAGCCTCTTAAAGAAGAAGTTACAGGTCTGTGAGAGCAAGAAATCTTGCATGGTTTTAGGTGACCAAATACTTATTTTCCATCATAATTTTCAAAATAAATCTTGCCAAATCAGACAAGGTGATTTTCTGGATTTGTTTTCTCTTTTTGACTCTCATAGTTGTGGTCTACCTATGATGTCAATTACAGGCCTCTCTCATCTTTTTAAGTGGGAGAACTTGCACAATTGGTGGCTGACTAAATACTTTTTCCCCACTGTATATCAAGTGCTGACTGCTTTACTTTGTATGGTACCATAGAGAATTTTTTACCTAACGTAAATGCATTTATGCATTTATTAAATGGAGTGATTCTTTTTAGATATATTAATTATACTCTGACTAATATTATTTTAGCACTTTAAATAGTGTGTTATGTTTTCTAAAAGCATGTAATTTATGTAATGCTATCTATTGGAATTTCCTTATTATTAGGGTACACATTTATTGCACTAGGCACTTTCTTGGTATATTCTGGGGAGTTATAAAGCAATAAAAATCTTACTGTTCATATAGATTATACTTGGGAATATAGAGAAATTAACCTTACTGTTTCAAATATCCACGTATAATTGGAATCTTCCTTATTGTTGCACTCAGCACGTTAGCTCAAACCAACTTGGAGTCACCACATTTCAAAAAAATATTTGCAACATCAGCAGCAGTAGCAACAGTAGGCACAGAAGCCACAACAAAAATGTCACAGACTGCAATAACGCGAGATGAATGCATGACACTAAAAACTACACCATAGTCTTGTCTGAGCAGTCTGCGACTGGGGTGCAAAAGTCATTGGAGATCCAGCTGTGTACCTCTGGGTTGACACCAAGTGGGATCTACAACCTCATCGTCATCCTCTATGTTCTCATCACCCTGAGAGTCACCTTCCTCCTCTTCCAGCCCTGACACTACAGTACAGCGTAGTATCTGAGTCTCATCAGGATCACTTCCACACCCAGTGGTTATCGTCTGATGACAATGGACTTGATTTTACTTGAACCCTACTTCATCCAGTCTCGGATACAACATGAAAAAATTTTGGTCATCTGTGAAGATGCTTTCATCCTCTGGATTCTGTATATCTTTGGAGCAGACCTCTGATGTCCATGGAATAGAATGTGTGAACAGCTCTGCAGAATGACCTATCTGTGGTTCCCAACAGTTAGTTGGGCATTTGGAAATTTGTGGTGCGGGGGAAACAAGGGTGATTGGGGTGCCACCTCTGACGATTGTACTGTGTGTGATGTTAAGGTGGAGGAAGAGGAGGAGAAGCCACTTGATGCAGCAGTTTCCATCTACTGGAGCACATGCTCTTTTTGACCCTCATCTACAAAGCGTACTGCTTATGTAGCTGCTACAGAAAGTTAGTGGAGTAGCCCATCCAGCAACAGATGGGCTACTTAGTGGTCTTTGGATAGGATGAGACAGTCTTTGTTCAGTAGAGCTTTCAGTAACATTAACACCCAATACATGTAATCGTCGAACACCAAGCCTTTTCCACAGTTTTATCCCAAACTATTTGGATTAGCAAATAGGGCCTCCTGGCTGAACACCTATATTAGGCCTAACGATTTTGATGAGCAAATGGTGCCTCTTGATTCCTCCCTGCAACACAGTTTTTGCCCAAAAGACTTCGATTAGCAAACAGGGCCTCCTGACTGCAATACAGTTTTAGCACAATCTAGTTAGATGCTGGAAGATCAATTTCACAAAGGACAGGATACTATCTAACTGAATTGCAAGTTCACTTGTAGCAGCAGGAGTGGCCTCTCTGCGCTGTTACACTGAGAAAATAGCGTCAACAAAACAAGATGTCTGCTTTAAATATGGACAAGGACATGTGACTTCAGCAGCCAATCACAGAAGACCTTAGGACATGATGATGTGGATGTTGTGCAGAAAAAAAAATTACTCTCCGCCGCACCGCTCACCGAGACACACCCACTCCCATTATAAAACATGTCCCCCCTTTCATCATACAGCACCACTAACCTAGACAAAGTAAAAACAAAAGCATTAGTGGAAACGTGATGATTTCCCAATCTGTGGCCGAATTTTGCCTATTTTAAGGAAAAATGCATTGGATATCGAACACGAATCCAAATGTACTATGTTCATGCAGAATTTGAGATTGGCAAGCATTTTCCGGATGAGTTTGCTCATCTCTAGTTTTAAAGAAATTATCTTGTGTTGCAAGCCAATACCATATGTCAGGTGAAGAAATAATAGACATTAATAAACAAAGGTATAAGTGATATGAAGTGTTACATCGCAATAAACAAACTTTGTAATCATTATTTGACAGTAAGCTCTTGAGGTGGATTCTATACAGATCTTTGTCTGGCCCATTGTCCTGAACAGCTCATTTACATAAAAAGTGGATTTTTCTGGAATAAGACATCAGATCACAGATATCAAGGTATCATTGTATTCAGCTTCCTATGACTTGCATGCCAATATAGACGGCTTAGGATGATTAATCCTACTAAAATATTCCCTTTAAAGGAAACAATGCTTTTAAATAAGTGTGCCTGCTTTTATTTATTGTTTTTACTGAAGTTTTGCAAAGCAAGCTTAAGATGTCACTAGCTTTTATGCATATAACATCATGTTAGCAACATATACTGCAGCGCAGAAGCGGTCGAATACACATCAACAGTATCAAAATATAGGTATAAAGTAGTGTTTAAGAGTCTCCAGGCAGCCTTAAAAAAGCATTGAGACTGCAGTCCAAGACATTAACAAGCATCCTGCTGCCTATTAGTCTCATACTGGTCTTGGAAAATTGGAATTTTCCAAGCATTTGACAAGATCCAAAATTCTCTTGTGGTTTAAAAAGTCAGAGCAATGTTCCCTGCAATGGCAGATTGTGTGAATGCTCCATTACCATGGAATGTCTTTAGTTTAAAGTCAAATAAACAGTGGCCAAGATGTATTAAGTTAATTTATTAAATGTTTTGCCATGGTTTTAGTTAGGTTTCTGGCAATGTTTATTTTAATGGCGAGACATGTAAAATTCCAAAGCGAATATTAATAATGTATATTTGTGTGGTACAAATGTTCATAGGAATTTATATACCTCGATAACGTGTTAACTTTTCAGCTATTTTAAAACCTTGAATAAATGTAAGACCCAGGTAGTGAGAATCATATACAGAGACATTACATTTTTTTATGTATATGTCTTTACATTTTGCATTATATTTTTCCCTACAAGTTTTTAAGTCTTCCACAATATGGATATATCCTATTTATATTTATCTTAGGCTTCCTGTTTCATGAATGTAATTTTAGAACTGGCAGAAATGTTTAAGTCAAGCTGAGAGCAAATCAGAAACTGATGAATAATATAAAGGAGCATTACTTTTTACCCTAAATCACCTTTATTTCTTTATTATATACAGTGCTCTTTAGCCTCCTCAGAATGTTTTTAATTATCAGTTAATTTTATGTGTATGCACTAGATTTAATGCTTTATTTAAGAAAAATTAAACTGATGCCTTCAAAGATAGTTTTGCATTAGTAGCAAATTGTGCAAATTCTGTTCTATGTAGCAATGAAATTACACTGGACATTTTGAGGCCTATAGGTCAGTGATTTGTCAGGAGTAGAAAGAATAAAGCACATGCTGAAAATAACACCCTGCACACAGTGAAGCATGGTGGCGACTCAGTGATGTTCTGGGGCTGTCTTGCTTCCTCTGACACTGAAAACCTGCTACTTGTGTAGGATGATATGAATTCAATCAAGTATCCAGAGATCTTAGTTGAAAACTTCATGACTTCTGAGAGGAAGCTGAAACTTTGAATCATTAAATCATCAAACAGAACAGTGATCACAAGCATACATCAAAGTTCACTAAGTTTTGGTTTCAGAAAGAGTCCTCGAAGATTCTGTTGTGACATCTGAATCTGTCAGCAGGTTTACATGCAACCTGGTAGGTGCATAATTTGAGGTCAGAGACATTGATTCCAGTGATTTGGAAAACAAAAGTTTATGCAAAAAAACACTGTTTACCTGAAAATTAAACTTCATAATGAAAAAATAACAATTGTAAGACAGTGGATGAAAACAATAACAACAAGGTTGTATACAAAAACAAATCACAGCCCAAGATAATGAGCAAGGATAAACTATGTCCTCCAATCAAAATAGTGGGTCCAGATATAAAGTTGGAACACACAAAAATAAAGACAACATCCCAGTAATAGATAATAATGTAATACTAATATAAAAGTTTTTGCTTGATTAGCTTGCATGGTGCTTTTGCCAGTTAAGTTCTTTTTGGGGTATTATTCTTTCTGTTTGTATTTGTTCTGTGTATTGTTGGAAAAGTCTGGCTAGGAAACCATAAAAGGCTGATTTTGCCAGATTTGGTATTTTTTCATGACTCTTTATTTAATTTTATGAATGCATTGTGGAGTACAGTATCACCTTGAAACCTGAGTCATTAGTACATGAATACATAAGCAAGTATTATGCCTTAATGCAGTATGTTACACAGACTATTTGGCCATCGCTTGTATACAAGTCATAATCAGAGTTAGAATGAAGCCATAATAAGGTCCTCCAGCAGCACCTAGTCCGCACATGGATGAATTCCAGGTAGCAACAGGACAGTTTTCCTATACTGTACTTCAGAGAGACAAAACAAACTAAGGCGTAAGTGGAAGCAGAGAAAAAGAAACATATTACATCAATGTTAGATTTTACATTAACTACAGAGCCAAGAATAGTCAAAACATGGGGCTTCGTTTATAAGGTGGAATTTTAAGTAAAAATCTGTCCAGGGCTTGTGTGGGGGTGTATATTAAAACTCGCACATTTTTCCTTCTAGCCATTCCTAATGCTGGCAGCTGAATCGATTTCTGATTTCCCAGATACAGTAATAGGAGACGCTAGTTAGTTTCTTTGTCACTGGTGTCACTATTGATATGCATTTCTTCTGTAAGATATTTTTGCTTTGTTTTTCTTTCCTGCTTCATTTGACATGTCCCTGCTGGGAAAATTTACAATTGGTGGCAAAAGTTTGTGTCTAGGAGGTGACTTGGCTGACATTGGCAGCTTTAAGACTACTAATTCCTGTTTTGGAGGGAAAAAAGAGCCAATTTTTGAAGCCGAAAATTCATAGATATCCAATTTTCTTCTGCAGACAAATATCTCGAAGTTGTGGCATGTTTGAGGTGTTTCTTGCTTACATAGAACATTTAATTCCCTCACTTTATCCTTTTCAATCATTCATCAGTGGATTTTATGGCATATATAAGGATATTGTCATGTTGCAAGGTCTGCAAAACTCCTAAGGGATACTCTGGTACAGCAAAGAATTAGTAATCATTTCTGTGATGGTGATCTTCTCAGTCCTGATGCACTAAAGTGGCTCATACCATGCAATTTCTACCACTATGATATGGGATTCATCACCTGAAATACTATGCTTGTTTACAGATATTGAGATTCTGGTTTTGGATTTTATCCTAAGTCATATGACAAGGCTCATTAGAGGGTCGATATTGACCTCTAGGATTGCTACTTCCTATTGGGGGCACTAGAGTTCTAGTCTTCTTAATCTCTGAAGAGACAATTTGTTAAAAGACAAACATGTCTTACGATCTAATGGCCAAATATCTGTGGCACTCCAGTTTAGAGCAAAATTTTCTATATATCCTGGTGTTAGCCTACGTGTTTTTAGACATAGCCTTTCCCCAATGTTATTTTTGGACAGAAAAGGTTTTCTCTGCATAGTAAATGGTGACTGTAACAGTTCCCTGCTCCGCCCCTTAACTGGAAGCAAGCGAACGCAGGGTGAATCAAATTTATTTTTCTCCCTGTACTTGTTGCTCCAGTAACCCTATCAGGCATGTTTTAAATGCTATTTACCTGAAAAGTATACCTATATCTGCAAGTAAATGTTTCTGGTGGTGGTAGGTTCCTTTAAAGGGAAATCTATCAGTAGGATCAACCCTCCTAAGCCGTGTATACGGCATGCAGGTCATAGGAAGTTGAATAAAATGATATCTGCAATCTGATGTTTATATTCCAGAGAAATCCACATTTTTCTTATATGTAAATGAGCTGTTAAGATCTATGGGCCGGATACTGATATGCATGACAGGCTGCCTCCAGAGATTATTATAAATGAATGGAGACATTAGCAGTGTGAGACATGTAACACAGAGGACTGAAGAACTGAACTGAACTTTGTCTTCTTATAAACCCATTTGCTGCAGTTCTCACAGCTCTGCTGTATTGCAACCATGGCTGCTTGTGAGATGGAAGCTGAGAGGAAATTGCAAATGTGTCCGGTATAATCACACACACACACAGCTCTGCAGTGAGATCAGGAGGGTGTAACGGGTCTGGTAGGAACTACAGACTGAAACGGGTAG